>PVIH01017747.1:0-40810 GCA_004025045.1 Sigmodon hispidus | reverse complement strand
TAGATGTCGGGCTGGCAGAAGGACTGTCTTCATGGATTTCCACCGCTATGGGCCACCTTAAAGAGTGGGCGGGGGTGGGAGCTCTGGCTGGCCTGATGGTGCTGATATTCCTAGTGTGTCTGTGGTGCATTTGCCATATTAGGTTCACTCAACGTCGTAATGCAGCCATGATTCTACAAGCCTTTGCTGCTTTGGAGATAGGACAGTCCCCTCATGTTTGGCTGGCTACCTTGAAAGATTAATTTTTCTAGCACAGGATGCGAGGCTTGCGCACTGCACTTGGATTCCACCGAGGGTTGGTACCACCGAGGTTTGGAGCCCAAGAAGAGCATGCCTGATTGCATGCGGGTTGATACCCACATTCCCGCCTCTGTAAAAAAGGGGTATCAGACGGGTCTGATGTTGTCTGGGTGGAGGACACCTGGAGAAGCATTAGTATACGTTCCTTTGCACTACAGAGATCAGGCCTCTACTCTTGCCTGTTGCTTTTATATTAAAAAAGGGGGAACTGTAGAGAGCTGTGTACAACCACACCATAAGATGGCGCTGGCCTTGAGCACTCTCCCTGGTAAACAACTCCATATTTGGCTAGGCCAAAGGATCTGGCTTGCTTCCGCGTATCTGAGCCTATTGGTGATGCCCACGTGGCTATCTTGGATTGGATGCCCTGAAGGTATTTAGCTAAGAGCAGGCTTCCCCCCAGGAGGAGTTTAGAGTAGTCCGGAGTTAGAGAAGAGTTAGTCAGTAGAAACCAGATTGTAAAGAATCCGAATAAACTGCAAAGAGAAGGATCCAGTGTTGCGTCTTCCTTGCTGGCGAGGTTGCGCGCGACACTTGTAGGCACCAGAAGGATGGCTTCTGTTTTTGTATCCATCTTGTTAGTTTGTGTCTTTTTATAGGTGAGTTGATTTCATTGATATTAAGGGATATTAGTGACCACTGATTAATATTTCCTGTTATTTTTGGTGGTAGCTTGCATGTATTTCCTTTCTCTGTGTTTTTCTTCCGTGGGATTATTGAATGTTTGTGGTTTCATGGATGTATCTGTGATCTTTAGGTTGGAGTTTTCCCTCTAAAGCTTTCTGGAGTGCCGGATTGGTAGGTAAGTATTCTTTCAATCTAACTTTGTCATGGAATATCTTGTTTACTCCATCTATGGTGATTGATAGTTTTGCTGGGTATAGTAGTCTAGGTTAGCAGCCATGCTCTTTTAGTGTCTGTATAACTTCTAAGCAAGACCTTCTTGTTTTCATCATTTCCAATGAATAGTCAGGAGTTATTCTGATGTGTCTGCCTTTATAGGTAAGTTGGCCCTTTTCTTTTGCAGCTCTTAAAATTTTTTCTTTGTTCTGTATTTTTTGTGGCTTGATTATTATGTGGGAAGTAGAGATATGGAGGCTCATATCAATTTGGTGTTCTGTAAGTTTTTTTTTTTTATAAGCATTTCCTTCTTTAAATTGGGAAATTTTTCTTCTATGATTTTATTGAATTCATTATCTGTGCCTTTGAGCTGGTATTCTTCTCCTTCTTCTATTCCTATTATTCTCAGGTTAGGTCTTTTCATGGTGTCCCAAATTTCCTGAACATTTTGTGTTATGGCTTTTTTGGTTTTAGTATATTCTTTGACTGATATATCTATTTCTGCTACTGAGTCTTCCACTCCAGAGATTCTCTCTTCCATCTCTTGGATTCTGTTGGTTATGCTTGTATCTGTAGTTCCAGCTCTTTTATTCAGATTTTCTATTTCCATCTTTGCCTCATTTTGTGCCTTTTTTATTGCTTCTATTTCAGTTTTTAGTTCCTGGAATGTTTGTTTCATTTTTTGGTTTACCTTTACTTGGTTTTCTTTCAAGGATTTGTTCATCTTTTCCAATTTTTTGTTTGTATTTTCTTCTATTTCTTTAAGGGAATTTTTTATATCCTCTTTGAAGGCTTGAATAATCTTCATAAAGGTGTTTTTGCTGTTGTTTCCTTCTGTTTCCTCTTCATTGCTCTGTTCAGGTCTTGTAGTTGTAAAACCACCAGTTTCTTCTGGTGTTGCCTTGTTGTTATTTATATTGTTATATGTATTTTTGCACTAGCGTCTGCCCATGGCTTCAGTGGTTCATGTTTAGTCAGCTCCTAGTTAGTTGTGGCAAGAGGGCTTGGGTGTCTCCTGTCTCCTCTGAGTAAGGGGTCTGCTCACCTCTGACTCTACTCTGGACGGGGTCTGAATTTCCAGATACTGTATTCCTTACATGCTGATTGTTCAGTGACTGGATCATCTCTGTGTCAGATTTTTAAAAACAAGATTTTATTTATTATGTACATACTGTTATGCCTGCATGTATATCTACATGCCAGAGAGGGCATACAATCTCATTATAGATGGTTGTGAGCCACCATGTGGGTGCTGGGAATTGAACTTGAGACCTCAGAAAGAGCAGCCAGTGATCCTAACTTCTGAGCCAGTTCTCAAACTCTTACATTCTTTTTTAAGAACGAAGATTGCTATTAATTTTTCTTTTGATGTTTGGTGGCTTGCTAGTAAAGTCACTACAGTCATTTCTCTCTGTCGGGGGTTTCTCTTATCACCTATTGAATTCTCTTTCTTCTTGGTAATAATTCCAGGCTTTCTGTCCTTCATGATTTAGTACTGATAGGTTGCATGTTTCAAAGAATTAATCCTCTCTTTCCAGGCTCTCCAATTTGCAGATACATCCTTGTTTGTATTAGTTTCACATGTGTTCACTTTTCACTGCCACACATCTAGCCCAGGCTTTGTACATGCCAGAACAAGCACTCTGTCCCTGGGCTGCATCCTCAGCCCCTGATTCTGTGTACTTTTGTGCCATGCACAGTAACATCCACCCCTTCATAACTGACTTCGTTGAATCTCTTTTTTTCCTTTTCAGAAGAATTATTTTATTTTATTATGAGTAAAGTTTGCCTGCATGCATGCATGTGTAGCATATGTGTGCCTGATGCTGGAGGAAACCAGATGAGAGCGTTGCATTTCTGAAAATGAAAGTTGCAGGTGGTTGTAAGCTTCCATGTAGGTTCTAAAGGGCAAACCCTGATCTAACACCCACATAAAAAGCTGGGCACAGCAGCACATGCCTGTAATCCCAATGCTGGGGAGGCAGAGGCAATAGCAGCCCTAGGCTCATTGCCCTACTCGATTAAGTCAGTAAGTTGCAATGTTGCAGGATATTCAATCACACTGTGAACCCCCAGGTTGCATTTGCATTAATTAAATAAAATCAACCTTGGGTCAGGAAGCGAAGTTAGCAACAAGTTAGTCAGAGGATGTCAGGAAGATGATAAAGAGATGTACAGGAATTAGCAAGGAGGGGCTTTGAGTGTTGTGGGGTTTTTCCTGATTTGGCAGAGCAAGAAGAATGTTCTCTTTCAGAGATTTGAGCTAGGAGAGGTCAGCTAGTTATGCTTCAACCTCCCTGAGCTAGCAGGTTTTCACCCCAGCCTCTGACTCCTGAGTCTTATTGATTAAAAAAAAAAAATAGAGATTTAGTTAAAAGCCATATTTGGTGGCAGTGACAGAACTGGTACCTGTGGGAACAGAATTCCCAACAGGTGATGTCCTGAGTAGCCAGCTACTGCCACAGAAAGAGGCCAGGAACAGGGGGGCCACAATTACCAGCGGAAAAAAAAAAGCAGTAGATTAAGGTGCAGCCTCTGTGTCAACGGGAAAACAGCCACCCAGGTTTAGTGAGACACACTGTCTCAAATATACAATGGAGAAGCAACTGAGAAAAACATCCATTGTCAACCTCTGGCATTCACATGCATGTTCACACCCAAAAGACTTGATTTCTACCTTTCTGTTATCTTGGGTTTTTAGTAATTTGATTTGGATATACTTAATTAGTATGGACTTCTCTAAGTTTATTCTAGCTGAAATTCACCCAGCTTCTTTAACAGATATTAATTATATAATATCTATTGCTATATATATTAAAGATATGTATAAATATGGAGAGAAAGGGAGAGAATGTGCATGTCCATAAATAAGGGTGGGGAGGCTACAATTGTCAATTTATGGTTCTCTTCTGTCTGTTTCAATTTAATAAAAAAAAAAGTCATGCCGAAATCCAGAAGTATCTATAACTAAATTCTTCAAAAAACAATCAGTAAAAGTCAGTATCAAAAATACTAAATTTGTGTAATAAATTTGAAATCCATCATGATGCAAAAACAGAAAGTTCAATCCGCAGTTTCAAATGTTCTTGAATCAAGGGAATAAAGGTAAAACGTTTTGATGAAGAATAGATTCTATAAGTCAAACTAATAAGACTTTTGAAACCAAAAATTACACTAGCTAAAATAAACGATTGTATGGATGGAATCCACGTCAGACTGAAGGACAGAGAAGAAAATCAAAAGCTGGAGACTGGAGCAGCCATCATGACCATCATCCAGTCAGGTAGCAGACAGGAAAGAGGCCAGCAAAACACAGAGCTCTGGGACGTCACAGGAAAACAATAACCACTGTTAAATTCCGTTTCTATAAGGTACCTGGAGGCATCAGCCTCAAGGAAACAAGAAATAGAATTGGGATGACCAAGGGCTGGGGGAGGAGAGGACCCTGAGTTACTTTTTAGAGGGTGTGGTTTCTGGTTTACAAGATGAATAGAGTTCTGAAGAACTCAGTGGTAGACTGTAGGGCAAAGAGTGAGTGTGAGCATGTGTGGTCTTACAAGTGTACTTACTATATTACAATAATACAAGTGTACTTACTATTTCTGTGAACAAAGATTCCGTGAGAAATACACAGAAGCCTGATAACATTTAAGGAATGGGGAAGCCTCCTTCCACAATGACAAGACAGGACACTGACAGTGATAATATACAGACTAAATTTAGAGTGGGTATTTTTAAATATTTAAGGTGAGTGAAGGTAATAAATACTAAACCATGACCTTGAATACTTTAAGGTCAAATATATTGCAACAGCAATAATTTTCTAAAGCCAATATTATTTTACCTCCTTTAAGATCCTAGAACATGCATCTATATAGTTTCTCCTATGGAAAACTAAATTTTTCAACAATCCTCTATGAGTCTTAATTTGGGATTTTTTAAAGTACATTGAGAATTTTAAGACTAATTTTCAAGCAGAAAGCTTCCTATAGAAATCATTTGGGGGTTATGATCTTTCCCTCTGATGTCCCCTAGTTTGCATGCATGCTCCCAATCCATTGTCGTAGCTTTGGTGTATCTCTTCACTGAGTATATCCTAAACAAAAAGTTTATAAGTATAGAAGATGTTTGTTCCTTCTTGGAGTTGTATTTGTTTGTTTGTATCACATTTAAATAAATTACGCATTTAAAATTCTAGGTAGAACTGGCATAAACATGTTTAAGAGAACCAACAACTGGGATAGTAATAGTAACAAGTATTTACTGAGCTGGAGACATGATGTTTTATAGAAAGAATGGATAAAGGGTGGCCAGATGGCCTGCTGTCAAACCCAATGATGCCCTGAGTTCAATCCCAGGGGCCCTTGGTAGAACAAAAGAACCTACTCCCAAAAGTTGTCCTCTGGCTCTGGTACACAGGTTCGCACATGTAAACACTAAACAAACATAAATATGTTGGGTGGTGGTAGTGTACACCTTTAATCCCAGTACTCAGGAGGCAGAGACAAGCAGATCTCTGTAAATTAGAGGCCACAGTGAGTTGCAGGACAGCCAGAGCTACACAGAAAAACCCTGCCTCAATAAACCAAGAGAAAACAAGAACAAAAACCCACAAATGTAAATAAAAGTAAAAAAACAAAAGATTTTTAAATGAAGGTCAATTGCCAGAGCTCCTGCTGTACATTTGAAAATCATATTTTCTCTAAGAACCAATTTTACTAAATAGGATTCTCTCTTGGCCTATTTTAATGAATAATGATACACATTAGTAACTAGCAAGATTAATTTGAAAGCAGAGAATGCTTGAGGCTTTAGGCACAGTAAGTTATTTCAAGTAGCTCTCCACAATCTTGTTTATGGTGCTCTATTCCCTTGGTAAAGAAAACATTCTCTTCCCAGAGACCAAACTATAGCAAACCAAACTGCCTATGAGATTCCCATTCTCTGTGGTAAGAGAATTTTCGTCCTTGATAATGAAGTGTGCTCTGGGGTGTTAAGGACATGTGGGCCTTGTTCCCAAGAACACTTGCAGTATCTAGCACCCATCTGACATGAAGTTGTGATCATATAATCTATGAATGCATGTGTCAGCAAATAAACACATGCCTGAGAAAAACAACACTGAAATTTATATGTGTCTTAGTTAGGGTTTCTACTGCTGTGAAGAGACACCATGACCAATGGCAGCTCTTATAAAGGAAAATATTTAATTGGGGATGGCTTACAGTTCAGAGGTTTAGTCCATTGTCATCATGGCAGGAAGCAGGCAGCATAGAAGCAGACATGGGGCTGGAGAAGGAGCTGACAATTCTTACCACTTCACTTACAAGAAGCGGTCTGAGACACTGGGCGTAGCTTGAGCATATATGAGACCTCAAAGCCTGCCTCACAGTGACGTGATTCCTCCAACAAGGCCACAGCTACTTTGACAAGGCCTCAACCACTTCAACAAGGCCACACCCACTCCAACAATGCCACACCCACTCCAACAAGGCCACACCCATTCCAACAAGGCCACACCTACTCCAACAAAGCCACACCTACTCGAACAAGGCCACACCTCCTAAAAGTGCCACTCTTTGGGGGCCATTTTCTTTCAAACCACCACAATCCTCACTCACTTTGTTTAGTCAGACAGAGGCAACAAAAATCAAAGAAGAATAGGAAACAGACAAGAGTAACATGGTCATGCCCACCTTAACAGCTTTATTGTCACTCCATGTGGGAAATACAGATCTAACAGACTTATGGCCCACAATCCTCATCCTTTAGCACATATCGTCACCAACCCACAACTGTATTGCTCATGTTGCCAATAGCCACTTTCCAACTACATACAGAGTCCATCAGAAACGTGGTGGAAACTACAATAAATAAACCTGTGGTGTGCACTTGACCCTGAGTTCATGTACTTGTTTCTTCTAAATTTCTCCACTAGGCTTTTTACTACTTTCAAAGCAAAACCAGGTCACAATCTATGAACTGATTTGGAGACAGAGCTTTGCTGAAGCCTGTCTGGATGAACATGGTTCTTACTGCTTTGAATGTGAGTCATCATAAATACAAAGGATGTAGGTGCTTAGTGAATAAAAGGACAGAAACTCAGACAAACAAACAAACAAAAAGTCCCTGACTTCCAGTATGATGGTTAAAACATCTACAAAATCTCTTCCCCAAAAAAAAGCCATAAAAGTGGATGAAATTTTTTTTTAAAAAAAAAAAAAATCTAGTTTTAGCATCCCAGGACTTTAAAAAAAAAAAATCTTGAGCAAAACCTAAGGGAAACTGCTCAAATTTGGGTGAAAGTAACATTTTGTTTTCTCACAGTTTGGGGACCCACATCTCATCGACTGAAATGATTTCAGTGACAAAGAGAAGGGGATCATGGGCTCAGTTAACCCAAGGCCACAAGCCGTTTCCAGGCAGTTGAACAAGCAGGGGTTAATGAGGACTTTCAAGAGGTTAGTACTTTTCTATTGCTGTGACAAAATGCCATGATGAAAGCAATTTATAAAAGAAAGCATTTGATTTGGGACTTAAGGGTTCAGAGGGTGAGTCCATGACCACCCAGCAGGGGACCATGGCAGCTGGCAAACAGATATGGTGCTGGAGCAGTGACTGAGAGCTCAAATCTTAATCCACATCCACAAAGCAGAGACAGCTAACTGGGAATAGCCTGGGCTATTTGAAACTTCAAAGCTCATCCCTAGGGGCACACCTCCTCCAACATTTCCTCCGAATCCTTCCCAAGCAGTTTTGCCAGCTAGTGACCAAGTATTCAAACATAAACCCTCATGAGACTCCATCTCATGCCTTTCACTACCACACACGGCTACAGGGAATTCCACATATGTCCCAGGATGCCTGGTAATCCTGCACATGTACAAAAGGACCAAAAAATACCGAAGGAAACTATTCATCCCTGGCCAACAAAGCCTGTACACACATGCAGAAATGTAGGAATATTAGAGTATCAGCATTGTTTCACTGTTCTGGAAAAATAACACTGAACGAGCAGAAAAAGCATTCAAAGCTGTGATGAGTAAAATTTTTCCAATTTTAATGAAAAATGTTACTCTATCCACCCTATCATTTTAATAAACCCTAATTATAATGGCTACAAAGTAGTCTGTACCAGAATCCTCATAACCAAACTGTTAACATCCCTCACACATATACACACACCAAAAAGAAATGACTTGGAACAAGAAGAGGAAAGCAACTCATGTGTCCCAGCTGCCACCTCAGTGAAAGTCAATGAGCAATGAAGTAACCCAGGGAAATCACTGGAAGAAAAGTTTTCAACTGAAAATTCTAATCTGGCTAAAATAATTTTTAGCATTGAAAGAATAAAGACATTAGCAGATACATAAAGACTAAGAATACTTATTGCTAGTATGACTGCTAAAACATTTCAGTTTTAATTGGACATGGTGCCATATGCCTTTAATCCCAGCACTCAGGCAGGAGGATCTCTCTGAATTTGAGGTCACCCTGTTCTATCTAGCTTCCAAGACAATCAGAGCTGCCTAATATAAAAATCCTGTCTCTAAACCAAACAAAAATATTTAAAGTCTTTTAGACTGAAAGGAAGTAACATGGGTGATAATTTGAACCCACAGCAAAAAGTGAAGTACCAACAATATGAGTAAACATAAAAGATTCTATGTATGTTTTCCTCATTTCTTCTCTCCACTTCTTTTAAAGTGTAAGTACATAAAAATAAAGAAAGAAAACACTGTATTGGTGACTTTATAACAAATGTGTGCTACACATGTGTATATATGAAAATAACAGTATAAAGGAGAAGAGACCAAAGGGGGAAACTGTCTTCCTTCTTCTTCCCTTTTCATTTCTGCAGGTCTGGGGATGAAGTGGGGTCTTGAAAGTGCTATGCAGCCCCTCAACTGAGGGATGCATTAACAAGCTGTGGTCCATCTACACAATGGAGTACTGCTCAGCAGTAAGAAACAATGATATCCTAAAATTTGTAGCCAAATAGATGGATATGGAGAATATCCTCCTGAGTGAGGTGTCACAATCCCAGAAAGGAAGCATGGGATGTACTCACTCATTAGTGGACTTAAATATATATATATATATATATATATATATATATATATATATATATAAAGAGAGAGATGTCATTGTACACAAGAACTCAAGACTAGAACATAGCTAAATGACACAGCGCTATGCTTCTGCATTGACGGACTCTGGCAGGGGTGTGGGTGAGGAAAGACTTGTTTTCTTTAAGGGTCTGGGCATGGGGAGTTTAATTATGCTCCAGGAAGCAAATGAGGAGCATGAATGGGTAGCTTTGTAAATGGGGAGATCATAAGAGTGGACATGATTCTGAGAGGTCTGATAACTGAGTGTGATGGGGTGCATGATGTAAAAACACCAAATGATATATATATAATATATATATATATAATAGTATCTTTGAACAGAAAAAAAGGAAGTTCTTTGCATGCACTCTGTCACTGAGCTATCTGCGGAACTTTTGTCTTTTTCTTTCTTAAAGCTATCCTGTACTCTAAGGAGGCCTTGAAATTGTTATCCTCCTGCTTCATCCATCAGACTTAACTGAGCTAGATTTCTACATTTTTTCAGAATTAAGGTACTATTTTTTGAAGTAGATTATGATAAGTTAAATGCAGCCATAATTCCTGGAACAATGGCTAAGAAAATTGCTTAAAATCATATGACAAAAAAAATCTAGAGAAATTTTCTAATATTTAGCTAAAATATAAGTATCTAATACAAAATATGGTGATGAAAGGGGGCAAGAAAAACAAAAAGTACCCAAAACAGACATAAAAATGTCAAGTATAAATCTAGTCAAATCCATAATCACATTAAAAGGAAATGACTTAACAACTCCATTTAAAAGGCAGAGGCTATTAAGCTAGATTCAAAAGAAAAGTCTAACCGAATGATGTCAACAAGATATGTATCACAGATTCTAAGACATAAGATTTTAAAACTAAAAGAATAAGAAAATACATCTCAGCAAAGGAACTACAAGAGAACTGGAATGGCATATTACTGTCAGACAAAATAGATTTTAGGGTAAGAAAGAGTACCAGAGACAAAGAATATTTGATGGCGATAAAGTGGTCACTATGTCAGCATGTAACAATTGTAAACACATATCACCTAACAAGAGTCCCAAAATATTGTTGTATTGTTGGGCATGGTGATAACACACACATGTAACCTCAGCAATAGGGAGGTAGAGGCATGAGGTACGGCAAGGGGAAGGGTCACACATTGAGAACTGAGTTCCAGGCCAGCCAAAGTTGCACAACAGCAACCTGCTTAAAAGAAAAAAAAAAAGCTAAATCTCCACATATCAAACTCCACACATTAATAGTGGGAGACTTCAATACCCTACTCTCACTAATGGATAAATCTTCCAGAGAGAAACTAACCAGAGAAATGAGGGATTTAATAGATGTTATGACTCAAATGGACTTAATAGATACATACAGAATTTTCCATCCAAACACAAAGGAGTATACCTTTTTCTCTGCACCCCATGGAACTTTCTCTAAAATTGACCACATACTCAGACATAAAACAAATATCAACAGATACGAAATATCAGGAATAACTCCTTGTATCATTATCAGGCCACCAGGGCCTAAAGTTAGAGTTCAACAACATCAAGAATCACAGAAAGCCTACCAACTCATGGAAACTAAACATCACTCAGCTGAACCACCTCTGGGTCAAGGAAGAAATTAAGAAAGAAATCAAAGTCTTCCTAGAATTTAATGAAAATGAATCCACAACATACCCAAACTTGTGGGACACAATGAAAGCAGTCTTAAGAGGAAAGTTCATCGTACTAGATGCCTACATGAAAAACTTAGAGAAATCTCACACAAAAGACTTAACAGCACAGCAGAAAGCTCTAGAACAATTAGAAGCAAACTCATCTAGAAGGAGTAGACTGGAGGAAATAATCAAACTCTGGGCTGAAATCAATAAAACTGAAACAAAGAGAAAAATACAAAATATCAATGAATCAAAGAGTTGGTTGTTTGAGAAAGTTAACAAGATAGACAAAACATTATACAAATAACCAAAAGGCAGAGAAAGAAAGAGAATCCAAATTAACAAAATCAGAAATAAAAAGAGGGGCTGGAGAGATGGCTCAGCGGTTAAGAGCACTGACTATTCTTCCAGAGGACCTGAGTTTGATTCCCAGCATTTACATGGTGGCTAACAACTGTCTGTAATTCCAAGATCTGACACCCTACACAGTTATACATGCAGGCAAAACACCAATTCACATAAAATAAAAGTATTAAAAATGTGAAAAAAAAAGAAATGAAAAATGAGACATAACAGACACCCAGGAAATCCAGAGAGTCATTAGGTCATACTTTGAAAAAAACCTGTACTCCACAAAATTTGTAAACTTAAATGATATGGACAGCTTTCTCAACAGATACCACTTACTAAAATTAAATGAAGACCAGATAAGTAACCTAAATAGACTTACAACCCCTAAGGAAATTAAAGCTGTTATTAAAAGTCTCCCAAGTAAAAAAAAGCCCAGGGCCATATGGTTTCAGTGCAGAATTCTACCAGACATTCAAAGAAGAACTAATACCAATACTTCTCAAACTGTTCCATACAATAAAAACTGAAGAAACATTGCCAAACTCTTTTTATGAGGCTACAGTCACCCTGATAACCAAGCCACTCAAAGATGCAACAAAAAAAGAAAATTACAAACCAATCTCCCTCATGAACATTGATGCAAAAATATTCAATAAAATACTGACAAACCAAATTCAACAACATATCAAATAAAAAATCATCCACCATGATCAAGTTGGCTTTATCCCAGAGATGCAGAGATGGTTCAACATACCAAAAAACCATCAATGTCATCCATCATATAAACAACCTGAAGGAAAAAAATCACATGACTATCTCCTTAGATGCTAGAAAAAAGTCTTTGACAAAATTCAACACTCCTTCATGATAAAAATCCTGGAGAGATCAGGAATACAGGTAAAATACCTAAACATCATAAAGGCAATATACAGTAAGCCAATAGCCAACATTAAACTAAATGGAAAAAAACTCAAAGCAACCCCACTAAAATCAGGAAGAAGACAAGGCTGTCCTCTCCCATTATCTATTCAATATAGTTCTCAAAGTTTTAGCTTAAATGATAAGAGCACAAAAGGAAATTAAGGAGATACAAATTGAAAAAGAAAAAGTCAAACTATCTGTATTTGCAGATGATATGATTATATACATACTGATCCCCAAAATTCTACCATGGAACTCAGATGATAAACACTTTCAGCAATGTAGCCAGGTACAAGATTAACTCAAAAAACTCAATTACCCTCCTATATACTAAGGATAAAAGGGCTGAAAAAGAAATAAGGGAAACGCCACCCTATAATAGCTTGAAATGGTATTAAATATCTTGGGTAACTAACCAAAGAAGTGAAAGACATGTTTGACAAGAATTTTTAAGTCGTTGAAGAAAGAAATTGAAGAAGATATCAGAAAATTAAAAGATCTCCCATGCTCCTGGATAGGTAGGATCAACATAGTAAAAATGGCAGTATTACCAAGTGTAATCTACAAATTCAATATAAACCTCATCAAAATTCAACCACAATTTTTTTACAGATCTGAAAGAACAATACTCAACTTCATATAGAATAACAGGAAACCCAGGATTTCCAAAACAATCCTGTCGAATAACAGAATTTTAGGAGGTATCACCATCCCTAACTTCAAGCTATATTATAGAGCTACAGTAGATGTGGAGAAGAGAATGACTGGAAGGGGTGGAAAGGGGAAGGGAACTTGAACAAGGATATACATGGATAAAAAATATGACTTTATTCATAAAAAAATAAATTATTTAGGATTTTCTATTTAAAAAAAAAAACAGGTTGGTACTGGCATAAAAACAGACTTGTGGATCAATGGAATTGACTCAAAGGCTGGTACCTTAATCCACACACCTATCAACACTTGATTTTTGGCCAAGAGGCCAAAAATATACAATGCAAAAAAAAGATAGTATCTTCAACAAAGTGTCATAACTGGATAGTAGTATATAGAAGAATGCAAATAGATTTATTTCTATCACCCTGCACAAAACTCAAATCCAAGTGGATCAAAGACCTCAGCATAAACCCAGTTACAATGAACTTGATAGAAAAAAAGTGGGAAATACCCTTGGATGCATTGGCACAGGTGACCACTTTCTAAATATAATACCAGTAGCACAGACACTAAGAACAACAATTAATAAATGGGACCTCCTAAAATTGAGGAGGCAAAGGACACAGTCAATAAGACAAAATGACAGGCTACAGATTGGGATAAGATCTTCACCAATCCTACATCTGACAGAGAGCTGATCTCTAAAATATATAGAGAACTCAATAAACTAAAGGCCAAAAATCCAAATAATTCAATTTAAAAATGAGATTCAGAGTTAAAAAGGGAAATCTCAACACAAGAATTTCAAATGGCTGAAAGGCACTTAAAGAATTGTTCAACATCCTTAGCCATCAGAGAAATGCAAATCAAAACAACTCTGAGATACCATCTTACACCGTCAGAATGGCTAAAATCAAAAACACAAATGATAGCGTATGCTGAAGGGGATGTGGAGCAAGGGGAACACTCCTCCATTGCTGGTGGGAGTGTAAACTTGTTCAGCCACTTTGGAAAACAGTATGGCAGCTCCTCAGAAAACTGGGAACCAATCTCCCCAATAATCCAGCAATACTTCTATTTGGCATATACTCAAAGCGTGCTCATTCTTACCCCAAGGGCATTAGCTCAACTATGTTCATAGCAGAAATATCATAATAGCCGGAACCTGGAAACAATCTAGATGTTCCTCAACTGAAGAATGGGTTAACAAATTGTGGTATATTTACACAATGGAGTACTACCCAGCAGTAATTTAAAAAAAAAATGACATCCTAAAATTTGCAGGCAAATGGGTAGATTTGGAGAGTATCATTCTGAGTGAGGTAACACAGGCCCGAAAAGATAGACTTAGTATGTACTCGCTTATAAGTGAATTTTAGACATAAAGCAAAGAATATCCAGGCTACAAACCACAATCCTGAACAGTGGAGTAACAAGAGGAACTTAAGAGAAACATTCCCCAGAAAAGGGGCAACAGAGAAGATCTCCTGGATAAACTGGGATCTTGAGTGAGCAAGGGGAGATGGGAACAAATCATGCAAGATGGAGATGGTTGAGTGAGAGAAGCAACAGAGAGGGAGAACAAAGAAATGGAGATCTTGATAGAGGGAGCCACTGTGGGGTTAGAAAAACCCTAGTGTTAAGAAAACTTCCAAGAACCCACAAGATGTCCCTGGCTAGGACTCCAAGCATTAGTAGAGAGGGTGCCTAAACAGGACTTCCCCTATAATCAAATGAATGACCACCCTAATTGTTATTATAAAACCTTCAACCAGGAATGGATAGAGGCAGAAGCAGAGATCCATAACTAAGTACCAGGTCAAGATCCTGGTCCGGCTAAAGAGAGAGAGGAGAGAGTATATGAGCAAAGGGATCAGGATCATGAGGAGGAGACCCACAGAGACGGTTGACCTAAACTATTGGGAGCTCACTGACTCTGAAAAAAAAATCACTGAGGAACTTTCATGAAAAGGAACTAAATTCTCCAAAGGTAGACAACTGTCAAATGGTGTGGGCAGTTTGTGGAGCCTCTTGCAGTAGGATCAGACTATGTTCCTGGTGCATGAACTGACATCTCGAAGCCCATTCCCTAATTCAGCCTTAATACTGGGATGAGGGACTCAGACCCACTTCAACTGGATCTGCCAGACTGAACTGAGCCACCTTAGGGCTCCTTGCCCTCCTTGGGGAATGGATGAGGGGATGGGGTGGGGGGAGGCTGACGGAGGACTGGGAGGGACTGGGAGGAGGGAAGGGAGGGGGAGCAGTGGTAGATTTGGAAAAATTTTTAATTAAAAAAAGTGGAAAAAAAAGATCCAAAAAAGAACTTTTAATAAAATATTTCCTTCTGGGCTGGAGAGATGGCTTAGCTGTTAAAGGCTAGGCTCACAACTAAAAATAAAATACTTCCTTCCAAACATAAGAACCTGAGCTCAATGCACAGAACCCAGATTAAAAGGCCAAATGTACTAGCACATACTTGTAATACCAGTACTGGGAGACAAAGAGGCAGAACCTGGTGTGGTGGAAATGTTCTCTGTATGCTGTAAATAAAGTAACTGGTTAGGCCTATGTGGAGCACCGTAGAAGTGGGTGGAGGATCAGAGGACAGGCAGGTAGAAAGAGGGTGGAGTTAGTCAGTTGCCATCCGACCCCCAAAGGAGGAACATGTAACGAATCCAGGTGAGCCACGGGCTGGACCACGTGGTGGGTAGATTAGTAGATTACAAGAAATGGGTTGAATTAAGGTGAAAGAGTTAGCTAGTAATGTGCTTGAGACATGGGCCAAACAGTATGAAGTTAATATAAGTGTTTGGTCCATTTCTTTGAGGGACAAAAGCCACAGCAGGCCAGGTATGAACCTCCGGCCCAACGGGCCAGGAAACATTCTACAACAATCTGGGGCTAGGTGGCCAGCCTAGTCTACTTGTATAGCCTCCATGCCAGAGTCAAACTTGGTCTCAACAAAGGAAAAGGGAAAGCCTAAGAAATAACACTGAAAGTTGCTTTATGACCTACACACACACACAAGCACAGGTGTGTATAAACACATACAAGGGCACTCAAACACACATGAGCACACACATATAAAAACCAAAGTCAAAAAATAAAATTATGCCAAAATACATAAAGCAAAAACTGATTAAATAGCTAATTCAATAATTATTACCAAGACCTCACTCCAGCAAATTCAGAAAAAGCGTTTGGTAAAGTCCAGTACAATTCACAATTTTTTATAAATATGCTCTTACCTTTCTCCTACTTGCTCAGCCATGTTCATCGATGCTCTATTCACAACAGCGAGGAAGTGGGTACGCTCTACATGCCCTTCAACTGACAAAAGGGCACTGATAATTACAATGTGGTGTTCATACACTCTGGAATACTATTTTGCTGTTAAAAATGAAACTGAAGGTAATTGGATAAAACTAGAGAAGATCCTATGGAGTGAGGTAACCCAGACCCAGACAAAAACAAATGTCACGTGTTCTCTCTCAGCTGACGTGTCTATCTCCAAATCTTCAGATATGAGTCTATAACCCGGAATAGCTGCAGAAACCAGGAAAGAAAAAATGACCCATTGCAAGGAGGGCTGGGCAATAGAACACAGCAGGGTACAACTGATCTGAGGGGGGAAATGGGGGAAATGGGGGAGGCTTTAATTAGTGAAACAGGAGGGAGATACATATATAAGGTGAAAATAATAGCAAGGAGGTCTGAGAAGGTCATTCTAAAGATTCCTGGCACATAGCTGCCATGTGGTGAACCCAACATGGCGCTGGGTGAGGTAAGAATTCCTAGAATGTAGTGGCCACATGGTAAAGCCAACATGGCAGCAGCAAACACACCACGTATGGAGGGCACACCACTAGGCATGGCTGCGTAAATTCGTGCCCACCTGTTCTCTTTAAAGGGGCTGCCAGGGTCTCTTTCTCTTCTGCTTCTCTGCCCTTGTACTTGCCTGGAAACTCTCCTGAATAAACTCTAGTGTGGTGCTGGTAGAGTGTGTGTGTGTGTGTGTCTGATCTCACACACATATCCAACAGTAATAAGGAATCAGACTATTTTCACCCTACTAAAAATACTCCTAATACATGTAAGCCTGTAAAGACATATAGTTTAAATAAAATTTTCTCATCTGGGCTGACAGTCCTCCCCACAAGAATCATAGACCACCCAACACCAGGTATGAAAAACCTGGTGTCTAAGAGACTCTCAAAATATTACAGGATGTTTCTGTTGCTCTTAGATGCCTCCCAGAGGCAGAAGGCAAGCTCCTGTTGCTGAAGACACTTTGGAAATAGTACCCAACAGGCCTGAGCTAGATCTGGTCTAAAATCCTCCTCCCGGTGGACTAGCATTTATAGTACAGAAGGCACCGTGAAAACTTCCAAAGGAGGGAGGCAATCAACAAGCCCTACCCAGCTATGATGGCTATGAACCACAATGACCAGCATGGCATAACATCCCTAAATATGCAGTAGTGACGAGCATACCTCAGCAGCCATCAGCAGCTCTCTAATTGGATGGATGGCCCAAGAGAGAGATCATGCCAGAAACCTAGCCAGCTACCCAGGAGTAGTGCGGTTATGGACCTTGGAGGAGAAACCTAGAACCACCACTTTCCTAAGCCAGCACAATCCCTAACTATAGTCTAAATATTTGTCCTTATACCCACAGGTGAGGCCTCACCAAGGAAACTTCTCTTTGCAATAAGTGGAACAGAAAACCACAGACAATCAAAACACAAAGTTGTAGAGCCCGGTCCTCTAACACATGTTCACCACAGCTCCCAAGTCTAAGGATCAGGGACCACTGCAGAGGAGGGGAGGGGAGATTGTTGTAAGAGCCTGTGGAACAGCAAGTTTGCTTTGAGATTGTCTCCTAGACACACCAGGTAACCTACATTCATGAAGTCTCACCAACATGGCTTTCTAAACAAAACCTGGACAAAGGTGACACCAATGGGCGTGCTAATGTCCCGTGAGGAAAAGCTCATGAGAACTCAGCCCCACACAAAGAACGACAGGCTAGTCAGATGTAGTGGTGCATGCCTTGAATCCCAGCACTCAGGAGGCACTCTCCGTGAGTTCCAGGCCAGCCTGGTCTACAGAGTGAGTTTCAGGACAGCCAGAGCTACCTAGTGAGTGAGACCCTAAACCAAACCAAAAAAGAAAAAAAAGACAAAACCAAAAAAAAAAAAAAAGAACTACAAGCAATTAAAAAAAGAAAGAAATAAATTGTCTTTCCCCAGGAAAGAGCACACCAGTTGGATGTCTAATACCAAATGGCCAGCCCTGAAAAAGCCACATACTAGTAACACTATACAGACTAAACAAGATGGATTGTCATATTTAGGAAGAGAGGGAGAATTAGTCTATGACCTAGTAATCTCAATTGTGGACATATGGTAAAGAGAAATGAAAATAAATCCATGAAAATTTTTGTATATAAACTTGTGCACAGCAACATTACTCACAATAGTCTCCAAAATGAAATCAACTGAGATGTCCATCAACTGAGAAATATATAAAGGAGATGGCAGAAACTCATCCACTAGAATATTATTTGGATGCAAAAGCAAACGATGTTTTCATCCATGTTATGACAATTGATAAAGCCAACATTGAGCTGAGTTGAAAGAAGTCAGAGACATAATCAGCCACATTTCATGAGTCTATTTCTACAGACAATCCAGAGATAAAGAGTTCCCATGATTTCCAGAGACATGGACAGTAACTGCAAACAGGTATGCAGTATTTTTTTTGGTGATAAAATTTTTGGAATTAGTGTTGATATTTGTATAACTTTACAAATATACTAAGAATTTAAAAATTATATTTTTATTTTAAAGAATATACTTTATAATATGTGAATATTATACATTTATTTTAAATAAAATTGAGAGCTATGTTTTATAACTATAAAATATAAAAACTGGTTGCCCAAGGCTAGGGTTGGCAGACACTGAGTAATGATTTAAAGTGGGCTCAAGAGAATTTTGGAGAATGGCAGAAATATTCTAAAACCACTCTATGAAGTGGGTGTGGTGGCAGATGCCTTACTCTAGGCACTGAGGAGCCTGAGGCAGGAGGATTGTGGGTTCAAGACCAGCACAGGCTACAGAATGGATTCCAGACCAACCTGTGATACATGGTATGATACTGTTTCAGAACAAAAGGATCTCGTTCATTTGCACTTTTTATAAAGTAAAACCACTAAAAAAAACAAAATAAAATAAAATAAGTTGTTCAAGAGAAGGTGGGGTTAGAGGATTTTGGGTTTTTTTAAAATAAGAAATGAAACAAGGTTATGTGTGTGGAAAAATGGTTCAGAAATTAAAGGTATTTTCTACTATTCCAAGCAAGCATTCAGTTCCCAGCACCCACTTGAGGAACTCACAACCACTTATAACTCCCTATCTAGGTGATCTATTTCTCCCTTCTGGCATCTATGGGTGTGCAGACACACACACACACACACATATACACAACTAAAAATAAAATTCTAAACTAAAACAAAAGATCACGTGGTATAAGGTACCAGAGTATCTGGCTTGGGGCCTTGTCGTGAGTTCTAGTTTATGATAATTTGTTGAGCTGTACTCATGTGATAGATATGCTTTCATCACTATCTCATATACCCTAAGAAGATCTTTTTTAATTCCTTAAAGACTGGTTAAGACAATGAATGAGCCTGTCACAAACTACAGAAGCTGAGAGTCCCGACTATAAGGGTGCTCTAACCCTAACCCTAACCCCTGGGGCGGGAGGGGGGAGGGGGAGAAGGGAGGAAGGGGGGGTGTCTGTCTTTTTTCTTCGCCATCATCTTAGAATAACACCCAGAGTTAGCTCGATATATTCTATGTAAACAACAAGCATCGCTCAATTCATTCATGCCTCCACACAGAGATACTGAAAGGTCACCTTGGAGGACAGGGTGTGCATTCCTGAATCCCCGATGCTTACAATGATACCTGGCACACGGGAGCTGCTCAGTGCACACTTATGGGATGAATGGATGAAGGGGTAGATGTAGAGGAAGGGAGGTGTGCAGGGAAAGACTCAAAAACAGACGTTTTTCAGTGCAACATTTTTGTGCTTCTCGGGGATATTGTCAAAGAGACCTTGGCGAGATCTGCACAGAAGAGAGCCTAGCAAGGTCACATCATGGAGAGGGGAGGGACTCATGACAGCCAATCCCTCCCTGAGGAGTTGTAAGTACTTAGAGTAGCTGTCGTGGTTTAAATGAAAAATGCCCCATAGGCTCATGGTTCGAATATTTGGGCTTCAGTCGGTGGGGAGGTTATGGAACCTTAGGAGGGTCACCCTTGCAGGAAGGAAGTACATCATTCGATGCTGACTTTGAAGGTTTATAATCTGCTCTCACTTACTGTTCATTCTCTCTGCTTCCTGTGTGTGGATGAAGATGTGCTCACTCAACTTCTGACAGCCTGTTGTCATGGCGTCCCTACTGTCCCGGCCTCTTTCCATCTAAAATCACGTACCAGTCCCCGCCCCTCCCTTAGGATTTTGGGTCTGCCTGTTCACTTCAGTGGTGTAGCTTCTTTCCAACCAGTTTCTTTTGTACCTCGGCATCTTCTCCCACCTCCTCCTCCGTGTAGCCCAGTGAGTTTTTATTAGGGCATCTAGTTCCCTCTTCTGGCCTCCATGGGCCTCTGTGTATGTGCGCATGCGTACACATACACACATACACACAAAAATAAAGAAATATTAAAACTGAAGTGGGATTATAAGCAGTTGAAAGTCTCCCAAGTGGGTGCTGGGAGCTGAACACGGGACGAGCAGGAAGTGCCCTTACCATCTACAAGATAACCATGCTTCTTCTGCAAACGACCTCTCAGCTGAGCTTCTGCAAGCAACCCTAAGGAAATTCACTGGTACACACACCCGCACACACAAAGATACCAAATATAGAAGGGTGAGGGGAAATAAGAAAGGGTAATGGGGTGAAGATGGTCCAAATATGTTATATACATACATGAAAATAGCAAAACAAAACTCATTATGTAATCAACACATGCTAATACACATTTTTCTCACCATAATATTTTTATTAAGTATTTGAGGATTTTATATAATGTACCCCAATCACACTCGCTTCTCAGTCCTCCCAGGTTACTGCACCCTCCCCCTCCTTGCAAAAAAAAAGAAAGGAAGGATGGAAGGAAGGAAAGAAGGAGGAAAAAAAGACACCTAGTTCAATGAGTATATGGGCAACACAATTAACTTTTTTTTTTGAGACATGGTCTCACCATACAACTCTGGCTTGTTATGTAGACTAGGTTCCCCTCCAGCTAAGCTACCAGAGATCTGCTTGCCTCTGCTTCCCAAACAATAGATAATAAAAGTTGTTTTATGTTTAATAAGTCCACTTGATGTCTACTTCCGTGTTATGGGTCCGTCTTTTGTCAACCAGTTACTGACAGACACAAGGTGAAGGAGATCTGTGTTAGCTCAGTCTCAGAAGGCTTCCCTCATGATAACTCAAGTCTGTGTTTCTGGGCCCACCACCTCAATAAAGCTTGATGGGTGGAGGAGATTGTGAGAAAGAAGTCCCTTATGGTGGACTAGGAGAAACGCTGAAGATGGGCCTGGAGACCAGCTATAGCCTTCAGAGGCACACCCAGCAGTGGCCTCCTTCCTCCAGCCGGACTCCATCTCCTGTTTCCAGAGCCTCCCAAAACAGCCCCACCAGCTGGGCACCCAGTATTTAACAAAGGAGCACCACCAAACCATGCCAGTGACCTAGAGATATAGCAGCTGGATCTCGAAGGATGTGTGGAGGGTCCTCAGAGAAAGAAGACAGCTTTTCCAGGTCTCTCCAGTTCAGAGAAGGCTGGAGGAAGAAGGCAGCAGGTCTGAGCCATCCTGCTGGGTCTAGGGGAATGGCTAATCACCAACTCTGAGGCCTGCCTGGAACCATTGCTATGGGATGGGGGAAGGGAGAGATGACACGGCCCCCTCCTGAAGAAAAGCCCAGAGTTCCTTGCTCACACCTCTAATCATCTCTGAAAACTGCCTGGCATCTATTCACCCTCCCCAGGGACGGACAACTGAGTTAGAGAGGAACAGCCCCTCTGCCCCCACTGAGCCTAGGACACCTTCCAGGACAATTCTCTTCCCCCGGGGACTAGAGATGGTCAAACTGCTCTTTGAACATGACCTCGGAGATATGCAGCAAGGACCTGAGCCCAATTTATCACTACAGGGCTATAATTAGGTTTGTTAACATAGAGTCGAGTGTAGTCTCCTTGACTGGGGACTTAATCACGTTACTATTGAGTTCCTGTACGCATTGCTCGGGGTGACTGTTTTACTTGCAGAGTTATAGCCAAACCCAACGGGAGGAAATTAGCTTTGGACACAAGTTTGGGTGGGGGGGGAGTTCTTTTTTTCTCATGACTCTGCCTCCCTCCCCCACCCTTTCCATGTGAAAATATTTAGCAAACAGTGACAATGATGAAAACCAGTAGGAAACAAAATGTTCTACATTAGTATAAAACATGAAAAATGCAGCAAGGACCCTTAGCGGTACAACATGTGTTATGCTGGCTGGCAGCCCATTAGCTCTGATAGACATTTCACTTACCTAAGTCAAATATAACAGTCTAGTATTCATTAATATAAGAAGGGGCTGTGGAATCAGAGCTACCATCTGGCTGGGCCGACAGAATAATCTACAACTCATGATTAGGTCTAAGGAGTGGGGTTTCACTTTAATCTTTCTCGTTGCTCGAAATTTCCATCTGCGCAGTTCGGCACATCATTTTTCTTCAAGACAAATGTGCTGTTTTTCATGTTCCAAAATTAGATCAGAAGAAAACGATTAATCATGTCAGGCTTGGGGACGGGAACAAAGCTCCCATATTCCCGGCTCTCCCTGCCCCCCAACCCCTCCCTGGCCCTGCAAGTTTGGGTTCCCCTCACCACCACCACCCAACTTCAGAAGAACTTTGGGGGGTACCACTACATATCCAGAGGGAAGTGAGACTCCAGGGAGCAGACTTGCAGGGCTCCAGGGAGCCCCTCACAGGGGTTCACTCTGCACTCCGGACTAATATCTATGTACTGGAGAGTCACCCCTGGCTGGTCTTGGATGGTCACCCCTGGCTGGACCACTGCCCTGAGTCCAGAGTGACACAAAAAGGCTAGGAGGGGCCCTTCTGCAGCCCTTGTCCCCTCCTCGCCACAGCCCTGTCTGTCAGCCGGCTTGCAAGTCATAACAAATCCCTGGCGCGGAGCTGAAGCTGAGCGTTTGCCTGGGCGTCATGGGGATGATGAATGACCCGCAGGCCTTTGAAGTGCTCTGCCAGTTCAGCTGGGTCCGTGGTGCTGACAGAGAAATATACACAACAGCGTAACCAATAATGAGAACATTAAACATTCCTGCGCTGTGACAGGCTGACAGAAAAACCCAGGCTCGCATCAATCATCATGCAGATAGAACCTTGACAAGGGGCCCTCGCCATGGCCCTCACCCGTCTCCCTGGCTCCCTCCTCTTCTGCCCAGCCACCCCTCTCTCCTCCTTGCCAGGCCCTCTTCCTTCCTCAGGACCCCTCCTCTGGGGCCTCTGCCCTCCTGTGATTTTTGCCTTCAGGGCCTCTCTGAGGTCAAGTGAGGTTTGGGCCCCTGACATTTTAGTGAGGCAGCCCGTGACTGACAGCGTGAGGAGACACACGGTGGTGACAAGAAGTGAGAAGGCTTTGAGCTTACAGCACTTGCTATTACCGCTTTCAGGTCAGGAGAATGAATACAAATCACTCTGTGTTGGAAACTGTATCAAAATCCAAAGCCAGGCGCTTGGGGCCCCCTGTGTGACTTGGGCAAAGACACCTTTTGTAGTCCTTTGCGCCCTTGTCAGCTGGATTTATGTGGGGACATCTGAATTCTGATCCGTCTAAAAGAAAAGAAACAGCAGAGAAACAAATGTCTCTTCCTTTTTCTACAGCAGGAAACTATGTCTGTCCAGATAAGACACTGGATGGATCTTTCGCCCCTTTGCTGATGAGATGCCAGAGACTTTTCAGCCACTCTCAGGACTCGGCTTGAACCCACACATCCTTAGGTCTGGTCTCCACTCTGTCTGTAAGATGTGGTGTCCACGCACCCTTCACACAGAGACTGACCAGGCTCATTCTCTACTGGTCATCCAAGGTTTGGCAGGCAGAAACTTCATTCCAGTCCCAGCTTTGAGGCCTTGGGCAAGTCCAGAACATTTCTGGACCATAAAATCAAAGTGGAAGTCTCTACCCGGAGGCCTTCGTGTATTGTTTATAGTCTCCAAATGCAGAGGGTTATTGGCCTGCTTTTAACCTTGAAGGCTGGAGAGGAGTGATTTTTTGTTTATTTGTGTCCCCATTCTCAGCACAGAATAAACTTCTTGACTTTCAAAAAAATTCATGAAAACTGCTGATAGCCTACACACAAACCAGACACAGTGAAGGGAGAAGATGACGCCGTTCTGGAGTCATCCAACAGACTAGTGTTTCTGGAAGAGACAGAGTGGTCAATGCTGGAACCCCTTGACTCAGACCTGCAGGATGCTTTTTCCTCTCTGCCTCCGTGGAGGGCAGTGTCACTCTAACCATCTGCAGCCATCACTGACCTCACCCTCCTCTGGTACACTGTGACCTTTGGCCCCAGGAAATGTCTTGCCTGTCAAATTAGATTTGAAGCTACTTGAGGACATGACAAGATGTGCTGCCGTCCCCTGAGTCCCTGCAACTAGCAATACCTGCCTCACCCTCCACCCCTCGTCGTAGAAAATGATTCTTCGGGGTCATGTTTGAACCCTGTAACAACATCCTTTACCACTGATGACCAGTCGGGTGTGGGTTTATTAACACCTGTCTCTCCATCTCCAGCAGAACAAAATCAGTAGCAGCGATAATTAAAGAGTGATGCTCATCTCTGCAGCCAATTGGATTCTCTCTTTCCCGAAATGTGAACTCAGCCACAGGTGGTGTTCAGTTCCTAAAAGCCATGTGGTGTCTGAGGTTGAGGAAGCCATTTTGAGCCATATGCATAAATGCTAAGGAGGGAAGAGCTGGTGATGCTTCAGGACAGCAGGAGGATGAGGAAGCATGAGAGAGAAGTGTGTATGCTGTACCAGCTAGATTCCAGGAGAAGGCAAGGCACCTTCAGTCTTACATGCCTGGCCCTATCCTAATGCCTGGTTCCATTGTTTTTGTTGATGATGCTGCTGCTGTCCTGATATGACTATGAGTCACTGGAAAAGAAACATGATTTGGGTCTAGTCCATCATTTAATCTCATCCTCCTGCCAAAATGATAGAGCCAGGGATAATCATATGACCCATGCAAAGAAAACCATAGACCTTCTCTAGAATTGTTAGACTGACTCAGAGAGGCACACTTTTCAGTCCCTACAGTATTTATTTTGTTATTGTCTGATGTTGTTATTCAAGACAAGTCTCACGTATCTTTTGTTCAAGACTGATCTTGCTAGGCATGATGCTGTATACCTTAAATCCCGGTACTCAGGGAGCATAGGCAGGTGATCTCTGTGAGTTTGAGGCCAGCTTGGTCTATAGAGTGAGTTCGAGGATAGCCAGAACTGTTTAACAGAGAAACCCTGCCTTGGAAAAAAAAAAAAAAAAAAAAAATGACCTTGAACTTCTGATCCTTCTGCCTGACCTCCAGAGTGCTGAGATCACAGGCATGCGTCTGTCACTGCTGTAGAATATTATTCTAAGATGTGTTACATTTGTTTACACTGTGAAACATTTCTTTTATGATGCAAAAATATGCTGCATTTTTTATGTTGCATTTGTTTTGCTCTGTGAGGCTGTGTTACTTAGCCTGTCTAAAACGGTCTAAGAAAAAGCTGAACAGCCAATAACAAGGCAGGAGAAAGGATGGGGGGGGGACTGGCAGGCAGGTAGAATAAATAGGAAAAGGGGAAAAGAAGGGACCACCACACAGCCAGACACAGAATAAGAAGGAAAGAAAAGATATACATAAATGGAAAAAGGTAGGGGGCTGGAGAGATGGCTCAGAGGTTAGGAGCACTGACTGTTCTTCCAGAGGACCTGAGTTCAATTCCCGGCAACCACATGGTGGTTCATAACCATCTATGATGACATCTGGTGCCCTCTTCTGTATACATAATTAATAAATAAATAAATCTTTTTAAAAAAAAATAGAAAAAGGTGAAGCCCAGAGGCAAAAGGTAGGTGGGATAATTTAAGTTTAGGAAAAAAAAAAAAAAGTTGGCAAAAATAATCTAAGCTAAGGCCAGGCTTTCATAAGAAAAAATAAGGCTCCATATGGCTTATTTGGGAGCTGAGTGGCAGGCCCCCACAAAGAGTAAAGAGTAAAATCAACCAACTACATGTCACCATACCCAGTTTTATGCAGTCCAAGACCACGGCTTCATACATGCTAGGCAAGTACTCTGTCAGCTGAAATACCCCTTAGTCCATCTTCAGACCATTTGGATTGAGTATTCCAAGGCTATGACTTCCAGAACTTCCAGTCCCATGGCTACTGCCTGCAAGAAACCAATCTACACTAACACAAATGGGGCCTATCTGTGAAGCCCACTGGTGATGCGTCCCAGTGACATGTCTGATCTTTGTATCTTCTCAGTTCTGGAACCAAGCCTTCCTAGAGAGTGAGCCAATACATTCTCTGCCTAACTGAAAACTACATTTAGTTTGATTTCTCTTACTTGTAAGCTAAGAAAGTCTTCATACAAGAATTTGAGGGAACAGGTCAATTTTAGGAGGCTGCATCGATCATTCCTAAATATTTTTTTCCATTTTAAATGAAAATTAATTAAGATCACCAGTGCATATAGTAGAGAAGGCTCCAGACTGTCCTCTCCTGTGACAGGCACCTGCACATCCCTGCCAGGCAGCAAATGTCAACAGCTGCACACCTGGATCTAGATGCTCCCAGATTCAGCCCAAGAGATGGATTGCCGGTCCCATGACCCTTCTCACTCGATAATGTGTCCCCTCCCAATCAAGAGAGGCATGGATAAGTGGTGGTCATTCCAGCCTCTGCACAAAGCCACCCGACCCATTCCCCCCATGCCATCCCAGCAGGAAGCCAGGCATAAGTTTACGAGAAAAAGGGATTTTTTTTCCTACCAATAATGGTCGACTAGCCTACCAAGGGCCAATATCCCCTACCTTATAAAACTTTTATGCAAATCTTTAATCTCCTCTAGCTTATAAAACTTTTATGCAAATCTTTTAAACAACTCCCATCTTATAAAACTTTTATGCAAATATTTTAATCTCCTCCACCATAAAAACTTTGTTTATACAAAGCCCTGTTGTATTCCTGGAACTTCTCCCCCAAGTGGCCAGCACCCCAACCCCTTCCCTTCATTTCCTACCAGTTGCTTTCCAAATTAGCCAATCAGGAGTAAATTATGAATTTGAACCTCGGCCAATGATGAACAGCTAGGCTTCCCTTATGAATCTAAGACATGTGGGCTTCTTACTAGCCAAATTTGGGTCATGTCACACCGCTTTTACCAAAAAAAAAAAAAAATATTCTTTGCCAACAAACTGATTGTCTGTGTACTTCAGACATAAACCCATTCCCCCTCCTTCCTCAAGACAGGGTTTCACTGTGCTTCTCAGACTGGCCTCAAAATCCTAGGTTCAAGTAACCCTCTTGCCTCAGTTTCCCAAGTAGCTGAGCATGCCCAGCAGCCAGACTTTATCTTAGGTATTCTTTTCAGGGTCAGTGGACATCTGAATCTTTGTCCTTATTCCAGTTCTGTTCTGATCACAAAATTCAGGTCACTTGGGAAAGATCTTGTGTCGCAGGGCAGTGAAAAGCAGTTGGGAATTTCAGTTTTTAAAAAGATTTATTTATTATAATTAATAAACTAAACATGAGCAAGTCTTGTGTGATGTCACTTCTGAAAATAATGATAAAATAATGAGCCAGAAGGTGTCACATTCAAATGATGGCTTAAGAATCCTGAGGAGAGGGGCTGGAGAGATGGTTCTGTGGTTAAAAGTACTGGCTGCTCTTCCAGGGGACATGAGACCAGTTCCCGGCATCCACATGGTAACTTACAAGCATTTATAACAGGATCTAATGTGCATGTGTAGGTATACATGCAGAATACTTATTCATAAAATGCAAATAAATGAGGGGCTGGAGAGATGGTTCAAAGGTTAAGAGCACTGATTGTTCTTCCAGAGGACCCGAGTTCGATTCCCAGCAACCACATGGTGGCTCACAATCATCTATGATGACATCTGGTGCCCTCTTCTTTCTGTACACTGCATATATAATAAATAAATAAATAAATAAATAAATAAATAAATCTTTAAAAATGTAAATAAATGAATAAATGAATCCCAAGGCGGGAAGAAGAGGGAAAGGGAAGAGGAGACGGAGAGAGAGGCAGACAGACAGACGGACAGACAGCAGTAGGCAGGGAGGGAAACTGGCATGATGGCACATGTTTAAAATTCTAGGACTCAGAAGACTGAGGCAGGAAAGTGTCAAGCTCCCAACCACTCTGGATTGCTAGCGAGACCCCATCACTAAAAGGACGAAAAATCAGACAAACAAACCTGAAAACACAATTATTTATTGAGTGCCTGCTGTGTGTCAGGCGTTTTTACTGAGGGCAGGAGAGAATCTCTGCTGAGGACTGGGAAAGTCCAGAGGAAAAAAGAATTCCCAGAAACCATACCACAGACAGAGGTACTGAAGAGCAAGCATCCTGCCTTTGAGGAACAGTGAGCCATCTCCATCAGCATCTGGACTAGATTCTTGGGAGCTGGTGTGAGCTTGCTTCCCATGGGATGGCTGGGAACCCTCCAGGCCCAGCTGGTACCCAGCTTCCTTCTGTCCTCTGTCATCATCACTTAGTCCCTCAAGGGAAGGCTGACACAGAGCCAAGAGAGGTTTTGCAGGAGACGCAGTGTTCCTCTGACCCTAAGGGTTTCCTGATATTTCCAACACATGCAACTGGAACCAGGTCTTCGAATGGGACTGAGCTCCACATCACTGCAGACATTCAAGGCGAGACTAAATGGATGTCAAAGAATGAGCCCCAGCATTGAGTGGATGTTTCCAGGCTGGTGACACTGGAGCCTCAGTTGTCCCTCTGCAGAGGATGTAAACAGCCCCTCGCCTCCCTTGTATAGCTGTGGTCAGGGAACTGTCTGGCATAGCTGATTATATTTCTGACTATGACAACAGTGCCTCCTCCCAGCCCACACACATTCATTCTGTACAGTCTGCCTCTCCCCCACGAAGAGGAATGGGCCTGTCCTCATCCTGGTTCTGATTAGCCAAGATGCTAACCACATTCAAATAGAACACGGCACAAGTGACCCCAGATGACTTCCAAGGCCAGATCCAAAGAGCCATGTGGCTTCTGGTGGCTCTCTGGGAACTGGATTCTAGAACAAGCCACCATGCTATGAGAAAGGCTAAAGCAACTCACAGGAGAGACCCCCAGACAAGCCAAGATCCTAGCCCACATCTGGGACATCAGACACCAAAAGTGGATGAAGATTTAGTCACAGCAGCAGCATGCATAATGACTAGAGCTCAGAGCTCAGAGCAGCCAAGCCTGATGATCTCAGTTTAATCCCTGGGACCTACTTGGTGGCTAGAAAGAGAAAAGTGATCCAGTAATTGCCCTGTGACATACCATGGCACATATGCCCATAATACAATAAGCAGATCTAACCTGAGAAATTAAAAATCTACTCGCAGAGACTAATACATGGAAATAACCCAAGTATCTGACACCAGATGAATGGACACAGACAGAGAGAATATTATATACCCTTAAAATTAATTGCAATACATATTGCAGTGTGGATTGATTCAATCCTATGCTTTAAGTGAACTAAGCTATTCCTATGCTTTCAAGCAAGTATTCAATCCTATGCTTTAAGTGAACTAAGCTATTCAGGGGAAGATACGTGTCATAGAGTCTATTTCTCGGAGGTTTTTAAAATAGTCAGAATCACAGAGGAAGTAGAATGGTAGCTGTCAGGAAGTGGGGGAAGGGAGAGCACAATGAGAAGAGTGATAAAGAGGATACTGGGAACACTAAGCAGCATCAAACGTGTTCAGTACCAATGATCTGTGTCCTCAAACATGATGTGCTCAGTACCAATGAACCATTTCCTCAAAAATGGTCCCAGCTGGGCTGAGGAGGTAGACCAGTCAGCACAGTGTCTGTTTCGCAGACATATCCAGATCTTCAGCATCCACATAAAAAGGCTGAAGCACATGTCTGCATTCCCAGGCCCAAGGATGGATGCATGCATAGGACATTCCTCGGGGTGCTGACCAACCACTCTAGGTTAATCACTGACCTCCAGCTTCAGAGAAGGAGCTTGTCTCAAAAAATAACACAGAATGTGGCGACGGCAGAAACCCTTGTTCACCTCTGGCCTCCACATCTGTGCATACAAACTTGTGCATATTTGTTATGTATATTATATTGAAAATAAGCAAATAAGTTGGGTGGTGGTGGCACACACCTTTAGTCCTAGTACTTGGGAGGCAGAGACAGGCAGATCTGTGAGTTCAAGGCCAGCCTGGCCTACAGAATGAGTTCCAGGACAATCCGAGCTCCATAATGAGACCCTGTCATAAAAAATAAAATAAATAAAGAAAATAAAAAAAGAAAGAAAATAAGCAAAGTGAAGACTTTTTCATGATGACTCAGGCTCATCCATGGAGCCTCCCGCCCTGCTCTTTAATTTGGTTCAGGTGAAACCTCAAGAACAAAACAATCTACTGCATCGTGTTCAAATTTCTGACTCTCAGGAACTGTGACACAATGAGTGTGTGCTGGGGGGTGAGGCATGTGAAGGTCAGAGGTCAGTGTCAGATGTCTTCCTTAATTGCTTTCCTGCCTTACAATCTCACCGAGCCTGGAGCTCACCAACTGGCTAGATCCAATGGCCCAAGAGTCTCTAGGACCTCCCAGTCTCTAGAGCTAGGATTATAGGTACAACCCCCCCCCCACTGTGCCCAACTTTTCTTGGGGATGTTAGGGATACAGGGAAGCAGATATAGGGCTGAGGCCCACCAGTGACTGAGTTACTCTCCACTAGGCCCCTGGATTGGGCCTCTCCACCTCCAGGAAGGCTTCCTTTCTAACCTGAGTTGAAATCCAGGCTTTGCCTCTAGATAACAGTCCTTGTTTCTGGCCCTTCCAGGCTCACAAACCTTCTCTTGCTCATGAAGTAGAAGAATTAAGGTGTGAAGGCTATGTCAACAGGGGGAGTACCTCAGAGGCCCTCCTTTTAGAACCCTGAGCCCGTCTGTCACTCTTATCCCTCCATGGAAACTCACACAGGATCTAGACCTGGAGACAGCTTGGAAGGGTGCTTGAGCAGGCTGCTACAGACAAACCCAACCAGCCACTCGGCTAGCCACACAGTTCCCTACTGTCCCTGTATAGACATGTCACAGAGACAACACAAAGTGCCTGAGAAGCAAGAAACTAATGTACACAGGAAGTTGAGAAAGCAACATTTCTATATGCAGTGCTTATGTAGTCACTGCCCATGCAGTCAAAATCTGAAAATTGTCCCCCTATCCTGTGGAAAAATGTCCTGTTTATCATCACCTTTTTCACTAAGCAGAAGCATATAGAAAGCTCACAACATAGAAGGCAAGCTTCAGCACTCAAACAACCCACCAGGACTGATGGAATGAGGCCAATTTATAGATGTCACATTGGGAAAATTGATAGTTTGAGTATTCTCCAGAGGACTCGAGGACAGTGTATGTGGCACTCTGGAACACACAACCTCACCCCCAGGGATGAGCTCATAGCACTGAGATTCAAACTCCAGACACACTCACCCAGATTGGGCACTTCCTATGTATCAGCCAGTGCCTAGCATCTGATGGGACTTGAGAAGGGAAAAGGTCTTTTTCCTCTTCATCAGCAATGCTGTCGTACCTAGAAAGGTGTGTGACAGTATCCAAATCTTTCCTTGTATCTTCTGCCCAGTACTGGATGAGGAACACCAGCCAGACCTCAGCTAAAGTCACCACACTGGAAATTTTTGTACAAGAAATAATTCAGACTTATACACACAAATGTATAAACACCATGCTTTAAACAGTACCACTTTCTTGAGACAATCTCCTGTGGTGTACATTTACTAATGTCTGAATTCAATGCTTCCTCACTGCAGTGGTTTGAGTTGTTCACCATAGACTCATACATTTGAATGCTTGGTCCCGCATTGGTGGAGCTATTTGACAAGGATTAGGAGGTGTTGGTGTGGGATGTCTTTCTATATGCTGTGAATTATTATTGGTTAATAAAGAACTGTTTTGGCCTATAGCAAGGCAGCTTGTAAGTAGGCGGGAATTCCAGGTAGAGATAAAAGAAGATGGAGGGCAAAGTCAGAAAGAGACACTGTGAGCTGCAAGGAGGAAGATGTAAACCACAGGCCACGTGGCAAGACAGACTAATGGAAATGGGTTAAGATGCAAGAGCTAGCTAGCAATATGCCTGAACCATAGGCCAAGTAACATATAATTAACATAAGCCTTTGTGTGATTATTTGGGACCAAGCAGCTATGGACAGGTCTGGATTTTGGGTTAGTCTGGGTGAGAAACTTCATACTACAGTGTGAGGTCTTAATAGAGGAGGTGTGTCACGGAGGTGGGCTTTGAGGTTTCAAAAGCCCAGACATTCCCACATTCCCAGTTAGTTTCTCTCTCTCTCTCTCTCTCTCTCTCTCTCTCTCTCTCTCTCTCTCTCTCTCTCTCTGCCTCATGCTTGTGAATCAGATGTAAATTCTCAGCTGCAGCTCCATGCCTGTGTGCCTGCCACCATGCTCTGAGCCATGGTGATCATGGACTCATCCTCTGATACTGTAAACAAGCCCCTAATAAACTATTTCTTCTATAAGTTGCCTTGATCATGATGTCTCCTCACAGTAATAGAAAAGTAGCTAAAACACGCACTGCTTAGATTGACTCACACACATGATGCTACAATGTCTGGCCATCCTTCATCTGCAGTGCTGTTATCCTTTCCTTGATCAGCATCTCCTCTGCCTTCTTCTTGATTCACAAGACTCATTACAGTCAATGGCTCAGGGTGAAACATGTGTCCCCAGCTTGGACAACTAGGGTTCCTAACTTGGGAACTTTTAACTAGGCCCAAGGACGGAGCTAAGGGATAGACATGGGTATGAGGACATGCTTTGACATCCAAGCCCTTAATGTGAGGAGGGTCTGGGCAGATATCAAAGTTGACACAGACCAGCCCAAGAAAGGAAGAGGGTATATGCGCTGGTTGTGTAAGAGGTCACTCATTCTCTCTGCCAAGTTGCTCAACCTTTTCTCAGAGGTCCAAAAAGTACTATCAAGTCTGGCTCCTGGTAAGTAAGGGAGGAAGAGTGGGCAATGGGAATGTGGGAGGGGCTGAGAAGGGAGGTGTAATTAAGACCAAGGAAGAAGGGGGTGATTTGGAAAAGAAAAAAAAATAGAAAGTCCCAAGAGAGGAAAGAATATGCAGAAAAAAATGATATAGTAATCTTACCTCCAAGATTGGCGAACAGTGGCTACTGGAGGACGGTAAAAAGAGAATCCTCAGTATTTATTCAGATCCTGGGAGGAGATGCCCAGAGTGGAAGGAGGTATGATGGTGGCAGGGTATATCCCTGAGTCAAAGAGTTACAGGACAGAAGGAAGGAGCCAAATGACAGCCACCTGATTTAAAAAAAAAAAAAAAAATCACTACAAGAAACACAAAGAGGGAACAGGCTCTCCTGTAAGGACCAGAAGTCATCTGTAAAAAATGACACTTCTGACCACATACGGGTATAGATGGAGGTAGGGAGCTCTGCAGGCCTGTAGAATATCCTTCCTGCAATCTACTTGAAGAACCCATGGTCTTGTTCCTTCAGATGGAGCCTCCATACCAGGGGACATGAGAAGCTATCATTAACACCTTACTGTGAAGTTAAGAAACATAAAAAGCGTTGCAATAGATGCTGGGGGCATAACAAGTTCAAAATCACAGATACCCTAAACTTCAAAGCTGTGGGGCCTCAGCAGTGTCTCCTTATAAGATGGATCTGCCTGTGCCCTGGCCCCTGTGTAGGACTCTGGCAGATAAAAAGAGACTATGAGACACCACTACAGACAATATAGAAAGAAAATGGCAGTGATCTTGGCCAAGGATTGAACACTTTCTACATGTCAGCCAGTGTCCAGCATCTAATGAGACTTGAGATTATCCATCAGTCTTGATCACCATTGTCACCATACCTAGAATGGTATGTGACAGGAATATTGATTGAGCACACACTAAGCAAGTACTGTTTCTAGGTTGAGTACTAAGTGTAATCACTGAGGTCATCTAAATATTGGAATTTCTTTTCTCTTGCTTTAAGTGTATTCTGTTCAAAATAACCATAAGTTACCCTGGATAATAATGATTGTAATTTTTAAAGATTTATTTAGTTTATGTAAATGTAAGCACTCTATCTGTATGTACACCTTTACACCAAAAGAGGGTATCAGATCCCACTATAAATGGTTGTGAGCCATCATGTGGTTGCTGAGAATTGAACTCAGGACCTCTGGAAGATCTTTAACCTCTAAGCCATCTCTCTAGCCTATGATTATAATTTTTAAGTTCATCTGGGTAGAAGAAAAGACGTGTCCCTCAGTTATCCATGAGCATGGACACTCCTGGTATAGCCTATAATGCAGATATTATGTCTGCTTGGTAGCAAGACAATCAAATTGAAGGCAAAGTACTAGATAAAAACCTTTTCAGTACTAGCTTTACACACCCATCCTTTGAAAAAACAGCCATGAACAAGCCCAGCCCCAAGTCCTTACTCACCCCTGCCATTCCCACCCAGCAGGCTAGGAGCCCCAGAAGAATGTTGTGGAGCTGGACAGAGGTTCTGTCCCATTCTTTCTGGCCCCTCCTCTCTGTCACTTTACTTAGTCTCTTCTGCACCCTTGGTCTGCTCCCTGCACCCTTACCATTCCTGACTCCTCAGACACACTGATTCCTCCAGCATGAAAAATAGCTCTACAGAATAAAGATGTCTGCCCTTGGATGAGCATGTTGGCAGGGGGATGTGGGAGATCCCTGCGCTAGGGTTGGGTGTTTCTCTCCCGATTCCTGTCCTCCTTCCCTTCTCTCTGTCCCCCAGCTCCCTGGCCTCCCCCCATTTGCTTACTTATTGGAGGAGTAATAAATATCGGGCAGACAGGCCCTTCTCACAGCTCCAAAGCTACCTGTAAGGGAACTCAATAATTAGCAGTCTTGAAGATGATATATGACTTCCATTACCCTTTGGGACTGGAGACTAAACGGGCACAGAGCTAATTGCCGTGCAAAGCAGTTTGGCATGAATGAGGAAAATGCAGACCCTGTCTCCTGCCAAAAAAAAAAAAAAAAAAAAAAAAAAAAAAAAAAAAAAAAAAAAAAAAGCCCTATTGCTGTTCTGATCTCCAAGCTGGTTTCTGCTGCAGGAGTTCACTCAGTGTCCATAAATCATGGGCTGCTTACAGCTGAAGCTGCCTGGAGTCGTCAGCGGCTGTTCGCTGAGTGACAGATCCCAGCCGACCGAATTAGAGCCTCAACTCACTGCTTTCTTCTCCTGCTCCTCCTGCTCGTCATACTGACCAGAAAATTAAACCCAGACTCCTCCAAAATGGCAGCAGAGGCCCATGACAGGTCGGGGCTATAAACTTGGGTTGTTTTTCCCATTTTCCATGTCCAGCTGCCTACTCACTCCACACACACACATCTCTTCTCTCAAACGTGCTCTGGTCGCCAAAGCCAGAGGACTAAGGGCCTGCAGGCCCAGCTCAGGAATGCTCCAAGCTGGGCGTTTGTCCTTGGCTTGTCATGGAGACAAATGTGGTCTCCCCTCTGGCCTACATCTCTCCTCCTCCTCCCCCACCCTAGCAGGAACTTCTTTACTTCTCTTAAAGGGGAAGAACAGACACCAGCCACATGTGTGTCTGCACCTGACAGATGCAGGAGTCACTGGAGCAGGCCCCTGGGTAGAGGACTACTTAGGGAAGAATTGTTTTCTCCCTTCTTTACGCCCACCCTGAGGCATTCCTCAAGGAGCCCTGGTTCTGAGGATTTAGAGTGGGATCCACAATGGACATGCAAAGCCCTGGCCTGTCCCATCTATCATGGAATACCAGTAGAAATCTCTCCTGATGGGGAGACATCATGTTCACAATCAGAGTTAGCTCGTGGCTTTTCTAATAATTAATTCTTAATATTGCCAAATTATATTTGACACTTCATTTAAACCTCAAGCTTTTATAATGCAAACTGCCTTCTGGCAAGATGGTACCAGAAAAACCAAAAATCCTGCAACCTGACAGGTAGGCCTAGACAGATATGTGATAGGTGATGGGATCTAGAATTACCTCAGAGATAAGCCTGTGGGACAGCGTGTGAGGAATTGTCTAGACTAAGTTAATGGAAGCAAAAGGACCCACCCTAAATGTAGGTAGCACTAGTCCACTGGACCCTCCTGGATGGCATAAAAAAGAGAAATCTGAGCATAGGTATCCATGTCCCTCCGCTCCCTGGATGTGGGTACAATGTGACCGCTGCCTCACGCTCCTGTTGCCACGGCTTTCTCATCATGACAGGCTGTACCTTCAAAGCCAAAATGAACCCTTCCTCTACTATCTGCTTCTTTTGTTTTATTTTTAGTTTGGTTTTTCAGCCCTGGCTGTCCTGGAACTTGCTTTGTAGAGCAGGCTGATCCAGAACTCACTTAGCTCCACCTGCATCTAGCTCCCAAGTGCTGGGATTAAAGGTATGTACCACCACCACCCAGCCTCCTTATGTGCTTCTGTTTGGGTATTTGCTTACAGCAAGAAAAGCAGTATGAACAGCTCCATGGGAGTCCTAGAGAGGAAGGGGAGCTGACTCCTATTACCAGCTACTTCCTATGCAACACTGCATTTCTTATTCCTCTGCCTCTCATCAACCCCATGAGTAGCCATCACCAAAGCCTCCTCTGTGTAGCCAGAGAAACCGAGACTTAAAAGGTTAAGTCACCCAAAGTCATGATGTCAGGGACAAAAGACAAGATGAGAGTCTGCTCTAATAAGCTCCCAAATTTTTCATGCATGCCCCTGAGAAACAAATACAACTCTGCACCTTGATCTACAAGTGGGTGAACCATTACCCACAACATTGTTATTAATTGGGGCCCCTCCACTCTCAAGTATTGCTAGTCTAGGTGATAAAACATAGGGTCTCCTTCTCAAGTATTTGGCTCCACATGTCCCCAATATCCTCCTCTCCAGCCAGGCTGAGCAGGTCCTGGAAGGGATGGAGTTCTTACCCACTTCACCACCCTCAGACTTGAGTTACCTCAATCTGAAATGTATAGGCCTACTTCTTCCCCCACCCACTCACTATTCAGCTCTCAGAACTCACTAAAATGCTAAGTCTTTCTTCACCTACCTGCTGAGGGATTCTGTTCTAGTACATTGTAAATATTTGTCCCTCCTACTGGTTAAATAAAATGCTGATTAGCCAGAAGGCAGACAGGAAGTGTGGGTGGGGCTACCAGACTAAGAAAACTCTGGGAAGAGGAAGAGGAAGAGATGCAGAGAAAAGAAGGCCAGGATGCTGCTCTGAGAAAAGGTACTAAGCCACTTGACTAATCATGGGCTAGTTTAAGACTTAAGAGTTAGCAAGGTATATGTCTGAGCAATAGGCTGATCAGCATGAAATTAACGTAAGCGTTCCAGTTCCAGGCAAACACCAAGACAAATAAATAAATAAAATAAAGTTTTTTTTTAAAAAAAAAAAAGAAATTAACGTAAGCGTCTGTGTGTTTCTTTGGGACTTTGGGACTGCTGGTTCAGACCTCTGGGCTAAGCAGCTAGGGCCATATCCAGATCTTGAGGCTAGTCTGGGCCAGAAACTTCTAACTACACCTAGCCTTCATGAACCTATCATACCAACATTGTGATTTATTTTTCCAGTATCACCACTTGTGGTAACATGCATATCTGTCTAATATCTGTTTCTTCCATTAGACTGTGAAGGCCCCATGTAGGTGCAGCCTCTGTATCTGCTGAGTTGTGTCCATAGTATGTGATATATGAATGAATAAATCTATAACATGTCTTTAAAATGAACATGTCAACACATACAAGTACTCTGGGATACCAAAGGCCCCACAATCATCACTGAAAAAAAAAGAATTAATTCTGGAACAAATTGAGCTTCCCCACAGCGTCCCGGACCACTGAGCTTCCCATCAGAGCATCTCAGAACCGTGTCAGGAAAAGAAACCTGTGGGATGCGAGGATATGACACCGTATGGTATTCCTCTAGCCTGCTTCTCATCACCACACCATACCATTCCTAACTCCACCCTAGTCACACAACCCACAGTGAGCTTTCCTCTACAGGGACCCGGTTTCCCAAAAATGAACCATCAGGGAACTATACACAGAACTGAATGAATCCCTGCATGGTGTTGTTGTTTACATTTACTTTGTATGTGTGTGTGCATGTACCATGGCATGCAGGTGGAGGTCAGAGGACAGTGAGCGGGAATGGGTTCTCTATCATGAAGCTTCCAGCAAAAGAGTTCAGCTCCTCAGTGCCTTTACCTGCTGGGCCATCTTGTCAGCCCTGCTGGTTTTGAGTCAGGGTCTCATTATATAGCCCAGGCTTGCCTGGAACCCACTATTTACTCCAGGCTAACCTTAGACTCACAGCAATCCTCCTGTGTCCTTCTCCTAAGTGCTGAGGTTATAGGCATGAGCCGCCACAGAAGGTTGTTTTGTCCATTTGGTAGGTTTGGTTCGGTTTGATTTGGGGTCTGCACAAGTTCTAGAATTCTTGGAGTTATTTATCCATCTTGACAAAGTTTTTGTAGCTGGGCAGTGTTGGTGTACCCCTTTAATCCCAGTACTCAAGAGGCAGGAGCAGGTGGATCTTTGTGAGTTCGAGGCCAGCCTGGTCTATAGAGCTAGTTCCAGAACAGGCAGGGATACACAGAGAAACCCTGTCTCTAAATAAGTAAACCATACCTCTTGGAGATGGGGAGATAGGTCAGTCAGTCAGTAAAGCATTGGCTTGCAAACATAAGGACCTGAGTTAGATCCCCAGCACCCACTTAAAAAAACAGGCACTATGAGGTGTGCTTGTAACCCCAATCCCAGGGAGATAGATATGAGACAATCAGCCAACCTAGCCAAATCAGCATGCCCCATGCCACTGAGAGACATTCTGAGCTTCCACAGGCATGCACACATACACACATGTGCATTTGCACATACATTAATATACACATATATGCAATAGACAATACATACTTGGGTTGAAATTCTAATCCCCAAGTCCATGAAAGTGAGATGGTTTGGGAAGTAGAACCCTAATACAAGGCTTCCCTGAGACCCACTGCTTCTTTAGCCATATAAAGTTGTAAGAAAGAGATGGATGTTAGAGAATGGACACTCATCAGAGGACACAAGCCTGCAGGGGTCTTGACCTTGGTCTGTGAGAGATAAAATTTCTATTATGGATGAGCCCTCCTGCCTATTGGTATTTTGTAACAACAATGTAAATGACCTAAGACACAGCCTGCCCAGGCATTGTGAGACGCTTCACGCCTCTTATACTACAAATGTCCCTGTATAGTACTGTCCACCTTGGACAGACAATGGCTTCAGACTGGACTGGACGCTCTGGAGAGGGGTCTGAACAATATCTGCATCTGCTCATTCCCTAGCATGAGTAAAGAGTGCCATAGTGGAGAAAGAGGTGCATTTGGACTTTGCTGGCTGTGGGGCCAGGAGACCTTGGGAACACCCACTTTTAGAATCTAAGCAGCCAGGCATGGTGGTGCACGCCTTTAATCCCAGGCACAGGCAAGTGAATCTGTGAGTTAGAGGCCAGCCTGGTCTACAAAGTGAGTTCCAGGACAGTCGGGGCTGTTATATAAAGAAACCCTGCCTCGAAAAACAAACAAACAAAAACAGAAAACGACTAGGCTATGTTCCTCTGAAACCTGGTTTACACCTAGCCCCCTCCCATGCTAAGGGACACAGCATGGAAGCAGAAGCCAGAGAAGGGTCCTGGAGCCTGTGTCTTACAGTGATTGCCAGGGAAAGAAAAGAGATCAGCATAACAAACTCAACGATAAGATTCTTCTGCCCCTACCCTACCTTCCCAATAGAACCAGGAGAGGCAAATGTCTGCCTGGGTCCTCATCAGCCTGCCTGCAACTAGGCCGGATAGACTTGGGTATGGATGTAGGCTCTCAAAGCAGCATGTAACTTCATCTGAACGGAAATAAAAGACCTCGTTCCAGAGGGCAGCTACACACAGCTCTCCAAACCGCAGAGGAATGCATCCAGACATCCAGACAGACAGGCAGATGGACTAGGAGATAGACACATGGATGTGTAATAAACACTAGGAGGTGTCGAGGGCACAACTATAGCACAGAGATACACATCTTCTCACACCAAGGGCTTCATCCAGCCAGTCCCATGGAAAACCTCCATCTTCTCCAGATCTGCTAACTAAAAAGTCAGGATGTACCTCAGTGGTCGTGGCTTGCCTAGCTGCTAACCTCTCCTGGTAACATTGCTATGGCTGAAAGCAAAAGAAAAAGAACAAAGAGACAGCCTCCTCCTTCCACAAGGTGTTACTGGATTTGTTGCCACTTGAAAGAACCAAGAGAGCAAGTGACATCCATGAGGTGAGTGTCAAAGTGACATCCATGAGGTGAGTGTCAAAGTCGCATCCATGAGGTGAGTGTCAAAGGGACATCCATGAGGTGAGTGTCAAAGTGACATCCATGAGGTGAGTGTCAAAGTGACATCTATGAGGTGAGTGTCAAAGGGACATCCATGAGGTGAGTGTCAAAGGGACATCCATGAGGTGAGTGTCAAAGTGACATCC
>PVIH01017746.1:22608-40912 GCA_004025045.1 Sigmodon hispidus | reverse complement strand
AAGGCACCTGAAAAAGTGCTCTTCATCTTTAGCCATCAGAGAAATGCAAATCAAAACAACTTTGAGATACCACCTAACACCTGTTAGATTGGCTAAGATAAAAGGCACAGATGACAGCCTATGTTGGAGAGGATGTGGAACAAGGGGGACACTCCTCCATTGTTGGTGGGAGTGTAAGCTTGTTCAGCCACTTTGGAATACAATATGGTGGTTTCTCAGAAAATTGAGAATCAATCTCCCCAAGGACCCAGCAATACCACTTCTGGGTGTGTACCCTAAAGAAGCACAGTCACACTCCAAAGGCATTAGCTCAACTATGTTCATAGCAGCATTATTTGTAATAGCAAGAACCTGGAAACAACCTAGATGTCCCTCAACTGAAGAATGGATTAACAAACTGTAGTACATCTACACAATGGAATACTATTCAGCAGTAAGAAAAATGATATCCTAAAATTCACAGGCAAATGGATGGATTTGGAGAATATCCTCCTGAGCGAGGTATCACAATCTCAGAAAGATAAGCAGGAGATGTACTCACTCATTAGTGGTCTCTAAACAAACAAACATGAAAAAATACCAAGCATGCCCAAGCTGCAAACCTCAACCACTGAACATCTTGGGATCAGAAACACCCTGGACTGACCCTTCGGACCCCACTACAACTATAGGAACACCTGACTCACTCTTGAGGGAGGGTGGACAAAACTGGATTTGGCCAGGAGTGGAGACTGATCCAAGTATTATCGGGTCAGTGGAACCATAGGACTGTCTGCTCCCTGCCCAGGGAGGGGATGGGGAGTTGCGGAGAAGTAAAATGACCTGATGTGGTTGGAGGGGGAAGGGACCTTGAATAGGGATATACAGGGATAAAAAAAAAATTCAGAGGGAAAGCTGAACATTAAATAAATATATGTGTAGCAATCTTATTTTGCATTATCACCCTTGATAAGTCATGCTTATGATTTTTATCTTCTTTATAGTTATTGTTAACTTTTCAGCATTTTAAATTCATTTTACTGTCTTTTTGATAAATACAAAATAAATAAAAAAAGAAAAAAAAAAGAAATGATCGTAGTATAGATGTTAATGGTATACAAATTTTCTTTCACTTTAAAGAAGTTATGAGATGAATCTTCATGATCACTTTGTGCATACTCATTTTCTAGAGAAAGGAGTTAAATCTGGAAAAGTGTAAGGGATGTATTCAAAAGTTTCTCAGTGAATGAAAAGGACAAAGAACAATTCACCTAGGCCCCTGTATCTCAGCTAAGACTTGTTTTTGCTCCGACCTTCACCTGAATCTGAGCCTTGAAGAATATAGCCTGTGAATAGCTAGTTGCCTGTTCTATGTGTTCCACTGTCAGGTAGGTTTTTGGCTTTCGTGCCTGTAGGGGATGATACAGGAAGCTGGGCTTTTTATCTGAAGTCAGTAATTTCTAGCCACTTGGGGAATTACAGATGTGCTTTCAACCCCAGGTAGGCCCATATTTAAGCTGAGACTGCGGATTCAATATAGTGGCATTCTCTTTGAACGAATGACCCAAGTGTCTGTGTCCTTATCAGTTTGCTGGCCCAAGCCGACCAAAGTAATGCAGGCCACTACAATAAATGCCCAGCTTTAGCTAGCTTGTTTCTTGCCAGCTTTCCTTATCTTAAACTATCCTGTCTACCATTTGACAATGGGCCTTTACTTTTCTTACTTTTGTAAATCTTGCTTTTACTCCGTGGCTCGTTGGGTGGCTCGGTGGCTGGCATTAGAGACCTCCTCTATTCTCAATCCTAAATATTTTTTCTCCCAAATTTCTCTTATTTATCTTCTTTGCCTGCCAGCCCCAACCATTTCTCTCTCTTGCTTTGCTATTGGTCATTCTTTTCTTTATTAGACTGTTAGGTATTTTAGACAGGCGCAGTAACACAGCTCCACAGAATTACACAATTGCAACATAAGCCAACTAATAAACTTTAAAATAATATTCTACAGCAAAAAAGGACTTTAAAGATGCCTTGAATTTGGCAAATGTCCAATAACAGAAAATACTGAATTCACTGATAAATGGGATCATGGAAAGAAATATTGCCTTTATTATGTGTAAAATCTATAAAAATCTAAGTTAATTTATTCCTTTCTTACAAATTGCAATCACATTTTTGTGTTTATTAAAGGCAAACTTCATCTTCAGGTTTTGCCAAGATCAATCAATGCATTTTAACTGAAGAAGACCACATTATATAAAGTTTTGACATATACAGACAAATGTGAATCATGTCTTCCAGCATCATGAAACTCAATAGTAAACTAAAATGGTTAGCAAGTAAGAAAGGTTCTTATAGAGGAAAAGTCAGGAGATTTGAGCATCTTACTAGAATATGAATATTAGTTAAACTTGTCCTGGTTTTCTCTCTTTGTCATGATGATAAGTATATATTAATAATAGGACATAACATACTAGCACTAATATGTTAACACTAAAATTATACATAGAAGAACTTTTATGTAACTTTTTTTGATTGTTTTTGAGACACAGTCTCACCACATAGTCCTGTCTGGTCTGGAAATCACTATGGATTCAAGAGGGCCTCAAACTCACAGGGATCCATGTTCATTCTCTTGCCTCTACCTTCCAAGATCTGGGATTAATGTTGTGTACCTTACTTCTCTTAACTTCTGAAGACTTTGCATGAATTAGCTGGGAACCTTAAGTTCTTTGCATGAACTATTGTAATTAGCCCTCATAATAGATAGAAAAGAAAACATTGTTATTGTTGTATCCGTTTATAGCCATTAATATATATTTCTTTTCAAGAGGAGAAATACATCTCAATAATGTGTGCAATTTTTCTAATTAGCTTTAGAGCTGTTAATTATAATGCCTATTACATCCAATTGATTACATATTGGCACTGTAGGGCTAACACTGTAAAAATTAATTAGAATTACACTGAAGTAGTATGAACAGGGAAATTTATAGTGTATGGTTATACCACATATACATATAGTATATATTATATGATACATATTCATAATATTATGTATATGTACTACAGCAAGCTTTGTGTGTATAGTGTAGCATATTATATTACATTGTATTACTATATATGCTATAGCATACTCTGAATTTCTGTATGAATATATGTGTCTGTTGTAGACTGAAAGATGTTTGAAACACAAGAGGACTCATTACAATTATTTTATTTTACTAAGTTGTCAATACTTTACAGTAATGTTTAAACCCAAAATCCTATTATAAAACAAAATGATTGATAGTAGGTACATTGCTTGACTGAGGCTAATGCAAATTATAAAACAAAAATTTACCTTTTACTTTTTAAGATTTATTTTTACTTTTGTTTATAGATATTGGTTTATGTGTGGATATGAATATGTGAGTTCAGTTGCCTATGAGTGAGGAAGGTTTTGGATCCACTAGTGTGGAAGTTACAAGCCACTGTGATCCACCTGATGTGAGTGCTTGGAACTGGACTTCAGTCCTCTGGGACCACAGTATACATGAGCTAACTCTACAGTCCAACACTTTAAGTTAATAAAAATTATTTTCTTTAACAAGTTTTTTTTTGTCCTCTTGTACTACAGCTAATGATACAATTTATGTTGATTATTTTATTCACTGTGACACTCAAAAATGCTAAAGCTTAAAAAATTACTCACAATGTTGTTTCAGACTCAGAACTAACTTATTGCTTTAGCATTCTGCCTTGTGACTGAATATCTTAGTCTATTATGCTATGCCTGAAAATACACAATTTAAAAGAGAAAACATTTAAATAGGAAATAGTTGATGTTAAACATATATGACTAATATCTCTCAAAGCAAAAAACAAAACACCCTTATACTTATTTTATAATTGTAGTGACCAATTTATCTTTTTTTGTCCTGTTTATAGTGTCTTTGATGTTTGCCAAAGCTGAGCTACCATACGGGCCTTTCATCTGTTCTGGCCCATCCCATGGGAGTTATAGCACTAGGTCTTGATTCATAAAAATTTAGAATTCCATTTCTATATACACATTGTACAGAACCTTTATCACTTAGAATTACACTTCATCCTCTTTTTTTCTTTTTATGAAACTGCTCAGATTATGTGGACACTTCAATACTGGTTTTAGATCCCTTATGTGGCTACATTTGTTTTGAGGATTTTTCCAAAAAAAGGGGGGACTTAAGAAGATTTTACTTTGAATGGATGTTGGCTGCTTGGGATGTCTTGGCTTAACTCACATGGAGTTCACATGATATTAAAAATAAAAGTTTATTCTTCTCTCATTCACTCATACTGGAAAATGTACACCAGGAAATCTCAAAAGAAGTGACATCCTAGGAACAATTTTGAATATTCATGGAAGCATTCTTATTTTCTAATAGAGATGTTTCAGAAAGTTTTATCTATGGTAATTTGTAATTTTATATATTTCCTCTCTCACTTTTTTATCCTTTTTAATTTCTGTTATGCATTATAATGATATTTTATTATCAGGTATTTTAGGTATAACTGACATAAATGAAGTCAACATTAAATATATAATTTAATAAGTTTTATAAATGTGAAGTCTTGCATATAACCATAAATTACATAATAATATGAGGCTGCTCTTCCAGAGCACATAATTGCATTCCTAGTACCCACATGGTGCCTTAGAGCCATCTGTCACTCCACTACCATAGTATACAACACACTATTCTGGACTCCTTGGGCTCTGCATCCATACAGTCTACATACACACAGACAAGAACATATGCATATATTTAAAATAAAAATAAATAAATCATTTTGAAATTCAAGGTACACTTAGCCATCTCCTTGAGGTTTTCTCCCTTGAATCGACTGCATTTCCTTCAAATGCACTTTCTAGCCTTCCCTGTTTCCATTTACTTCATTTTGAGAACACAATATTTTGAGTGGAGAATAGCTGGCGTGTATGTTTTGGTGAAAACAAAGATCAAATCAGGAATTATCTGAGGTGACATACTTCAGGTTTACACTCAACACAAATGCAGTAATTAAAAATTAATCTTTAATAAGCACAAATTTTGTTACAAAATACCTTTCCAAATCTTAGAATTGATTAGAGCATTGTGAGGCAGCAGAAAGCAATGGGGTGGTGAAGAATGCAGAATGCAAAATAAAGCTACACTCGAACAAGAAATACAGTGAGGTATGGAGACACGAAATAGATGGCAGACTATTCATATGTAAACATAGAGAAATGATTAGATATAAAGGATATAAATATGGGGATTATTAAAATTTACATGCCAAATTTTGGCTTTGAAAAATTTAGTTAGAAGAAGGCTTCAAACCCCAGAAGTAAATAGAGAGCAAGACTGAAGTATAAAAGGAAGAGAATGCAGTTGGGTATAAAACAAGTCATTGTTATTAAATAAAAACTCAAAGCCACATATTATGAAAAAGCTGGAATATCAGAGAGAGAGGACACAGACACAGTTATTCTTACGTACCTAATTCCTCAAGGTAAAAGCTGCCTTCCAACTTCCTCAGTCTCACTCAACATCACTTCTACAGAATAATTCTCTGTCTTCCTATGCCTGCCTTAAAAACCTTCTTCGCCTAGTTGTTTCACTTCTGGGTTCAACTCTGCATCATATTCTAGAGTTAAGATTAAAGGTGTGAGCTACTATTATTTGGTAGTTAGGCCTTGAACTCACAGAAAACCAGAAAGATCTCTGTCTCTGGAGTTATGAGATTAAAGACTGCTCTTGGTCTTTCCCAGTGCTAGGATTAAAGGCCTGAGTTATCACTCTCTGATTCTCCTGGCTTGACTGTGGATGGATCTGTTCTGTGATATTCCAGAATGGTTTTACTAAATATGTAATATATCACCACAGTTGGGCTTTTTTTTTTTTTTATCATAGGCGTCTACAGTACCTGAAATATTCAGATAAAGTGTCTAATCATGTCAAATATTAAAAATATATATCTTTTTCAAGGCTCCCAAAGTAGAAGTCATAAGTATATATTAAAAATATGATTCACAGCCTCCTTGTGCTAAAAAGATAATGATTGTGTAAAACACATGGCACCTCGTATATTATTCTTTAGAGTTAGAAAGTATCTTTTTTCCTGTGATGCCTAACTCTGTGTTTCTACTCCTATGTACATTCAGTTATTTCAAACATTACTTGCCAAGTATAGTACCATAACTGCATCTCATGAAAGACTCCCTTAAACCATGTAACTACTACGGTCACAGTCTTTTTGATTCTGTTAGTGTGAAGGCCCTTTTGTAATCAGTATTTGTAAATTGCTGTTCACTGTTTAAGAGTGATATCAAAGACACTTTTCATTGAACTTTGTCCAAATCAGTTACCCTGAAAAAAACTACATATGATTTTACTTGCTTTTAACCACTCTGTCATTTATAAACAAAACCAAAAACAAAATAGACTGCTTATTGGGGCTGAGGCAATGGCCCAGCCATTAAACACACTTACTGAGCAAAGTGGTTGTGGCACGTGCCTTTAATCAGAGAACTCAGGCAGTAGAGACAGGCTGATCTCTGTGAGTTTGAGGCCAGGCTGTTCTACAGAAATAGAAAGAGTTCCAGGACAGCCAGAGCTGTTACTCAGATAAACCCTATTTTGTAAAACCACATATGCACACATATATGAACACACACACACACACACACACACACACACACACTGATCTTTTGAAAAACTTGAATTTTTGTCTAGGTTCTATATGGAACAATTCACAACTACATGTAACTACTGCTCCAAAGGATTCAATACCCATTTCTGGCCTCCATGCACATCTGCTCTCATGCTTACATACTAACACAGCCACATACATAGTCGCATCATTAAAACATAAAACAAATATTAACAAAATGTCTCATATTCTGCAGTTTAGTTTGGCAAGTTTGTTTATGTTCTTTGATATTGTAAATTTTTCAAGGATATAACTTTAGACTTACCGACATAATTTTTCATTAAAATAAGAAAATATTGCTTTATACTTAAAAATGTTAATCCATCAGCATTAGCAGAAGTATTTTATCCATTTGACAAATAACCAGATGAATCTTATTCTTATATAATTCTATAGTTGGTTGTTGTGGAATATTTTGATCACATTATGGTAGTTGCAAGACTGCTAATAAAGTTTACTTTGAATAAGAGAGTAGAGCCAGCTACCTGCTGATCAGAATTAGCCATAGATGTTTTAGAGTACCTGGAACATCTAGAGATAGACAGAAAATAGTGAAGGAGGAGCTTTGAAAGATTCCTGGGCTTTTTAGAACCATGAAAGGAGAGAGAAAGAGGAGAAGATCACTGGTCATTTTCCTTGGTTTCTCTAATCAATCAAGTTTTTACCTTCATATCTGACTTTGGAGGTTTACTCCTCACTGCTGTGAGATGGTCTTTCTATATTCTGTGAATATTTGTTGCTACCATTGGTCAATAAAGAAGCTGTTATGGTCTATGGCAAGACAGGATATAATCATGCAGGAAATTCAAGAGGGATACACTTAGAAAAAAAGGCAGGTTTGAAGGAGACATTGAAAGCTGCTGGGGGAACAAAATATACTGGAACACAAGTAAAGCAACAAGACACATTGTAATATATACATTAATAGATATGGGTTAATTTAAGATGTAGAAGCTAGCTACAAAGAAGCCTAAGCCATAAACCAAACAGTTTACAATTAATATTAATCCTCTGAGTGATTAATTTATAAATGGTTACAAGACCTCAGTGGCCAAGTGAGGCAGAGAAAAAAAATTTTTCTACAGTTCACCACCAGATTTACAGCCACAGGAATTTCTGCCTGTGGTTAGCTCTGTGATTCAAATTAGCCTGTCTTTGCTTCCCACCATGTGTTTTTTTTCTTCAGGCCCACATGTCAGTATTTCAGGAAACAGGAAACTTGCTCCCTCTCCTCAAAGATTACAGGCTTTCTTTAAATTCTCTCCCTAGGCTGCCTCAGTGCCCCCTGGCCACTTTGACTCCTATTTTCACCCATTCAGTTATCTACTGCTGTCAACACTGCCACACACCCTCAGCCCCTTGCTGCATGTGGGAAACTACAGGCGCCCTCAGCATGGCCCTTGTAACATAGTGGAAGTCCACTGTAACCACACACCCACTGCTCTATCCCGGCTACCTTGGTACCCTGGTATCCTGAGACAAGCACTTCCATTGCTGCTAGATACCCCCACACATCTTCACCTGTGTTGTCATCAGCAGATCTGGTGAGATACCAGGGAACTTTTTGTAGTAATAAGAAGTTTCTGGCCCAGACTAGCCCCAAGATCTGGACTGGCAGTTACAATGTCCCAAAGAAACACAAAGAAGCTTATGCTCATTTCATGCTGATTGTCCTATGACTCAGACTTAACTCAACCCATTTTCATTAATCTGTTCAGTCATGTGGCTTGGAACCTTTTCACAGAGCAGCAAGGCTGTCTCCTGTCCTCTGTGAATCTCTCCTGGCATCTCCCCTGGTGTCTCTGCTCTGCTCTTCCTGTTCCCAGAATTTTCCCTCTGCCTTCTGCCAATCAGCATTTTTATTAAACCAGTAGGCAGGACAATTATTTACAATGTAACAGAACATAATCCCACTACATCTTTTAAGGGAATAATCAGGTTTTTAAAAGTTTTTCTCCATATTAAGAATAAGGAACAATATTACAATGCAGGGAGTTCAGTCTTTATATGGTTCAATAATGGATGGTTTGAAAATGGAGAAAATTAAATAAAGATATAATCAACTAAGCTAGCATTGACATATGTCAATTTTAACTATTATCAGTTTGGCAAATCATGTTTTATCCTTTTAAAAGTGGCTTAATATTGGTGCAAGTAAGTATAGGAAGTTAAGGGTCTAAGATTAGTGGTGTTAGCTCCAGAAAGTTCTGTAGTAAAAATTTTCTAATCCATCTGGCCCAAGATTGGGACCCACAGAACTGCAGTCCCACAGATACTTAAAGATGCTTATATTACTTATATGCTGTTTGGCCTATGGCTCAGGCTGACTGCTAGTTAGCTTTTCCATCTTAACACATTTCTGTTAATCTATCTTGCCACAAGGCCAGTGGCTTGTCTGTACTCCATTACACACTGCTGGATTGCATCTCTTCTGACTCCACCCTCCTTCACCTATATCTATGCTTGGATTTTCAGCCTGCTTCTAATTGCTCTGTCATAGGCCAAAATAGTCTCTTTATTATCCTATGGTATGCACATCATACAAAAAGATATTCCACATCATAGTTCTCTTATCTGTAGGAGTAATGAACTTAGGAATAGAACAATGTATCATCTATCTGTAGTTGTCCTTAGATATCTGAGAAATGTTTCACTTGAAACATTTTGTTCAAGTACTGACTCTATCCAGATGTTTACTAATAAAGATAATTGCAGGGAAGGCAGACTTTGAGTCTTCTCTGGGCTGAGGAACAAAGACCTGATTGGCGAGAAAGGAGATCTTATCTGTGTGACTGTTTTTACACACAACTAGAAGTTATCCATATGCCCCCAGATGTATAAGGGTAATTATGCCTAATAAATGGTCAAGCATACTGCTAAAGTTTTTGGAAAAATGAATTCCCAAAAATAACAAATGGGACAGCTATAGTCACATGTAAGAAATCCTTTGCAGGAAACAGCTAACACACTCAGAGGCAATTAATACAAAAATTCCTTGAGTTTTTTGACATTACCTAACACCAGGACCTTTAGTTCTGATGTGTCAGCCTTGCTAGTGCCAACTGAGTTTCTACTTCATACTTTTATGGTGCCCAGCAATTGCCATGTATCTCAGAAGAAACTTGAGTTGGACTTTGAAAAAAAAAAATAAAACATTATGTTTTCTATAATCATGAAGTTAGGCAACTGGATCATGTGAAGTCTTCAGTATCCAGGCAACCTCTAATATCTCACGTTCTAAAAATAAATACAAAATATATGCATATTAATTCTGGAGAAAAAATAAAGACAAGCTGAATATGTTTAGTCAAATCTGTGCAATATTCAGAGAACCACACAGACATATAAAAACTGTAATTTTCTTGATTCATTATCAGATGCTGCTAATTAAGTTAGGCTTCAGAATTAGTAATGAAACAAGCATAAAATTATGTAAAAGTAGTAAGAAATACAAAATGTGTTAAGATAGTCACTAAATTCTAGGCTATAAGTATCACTAAACTTTTTCCCATATATGAACTTGTTAAATTGTTGTGAAACAAACATACATGATTTTATTTTTGTTTGTTTGTTTTTCAATTGTCTTATTTTGTTTTGGCTTTAAAAGTTGTTTTTGAGAAGCCACACTCATAACTCAGTTCTGCTTGACTTGTGACTCTTATAATCTTCCATCTTCTCTTTTACAATATTCCCTGAGCCTTGGTTGGAGGGCTTACAAAACAAATGTACCATATTTTTTCATTTAGAAGTTTTTTTTCTTAAGCATACCCACCACTGTTTCCCCTCCCCACTTCCTAGTCATCCCAAACTTTTCCCAACTATATCCCTCCATCCATTTCTCAGAGAGTGTAAGGAATCCCAGAGTGAGTCAATGCAGTCTGACATATCCAGTTGAGGTAGAACCAAGACCCTACCCCCAGTATCAACTTTGAGCAAGCTGTTTCTCTATAGGTAAGAAGCTCTAAAAAGCCAGTTCATGTGCTAGTAATAAATTCTGGTCTCACTGCCATTTGACTATCATTCACATTCAGAGGGCCCAAGTCATTCCCATGCAAGTTCCCCCAACTATCAGTCCAGAGTCAGTGAGCTCCCAACAGCTTGGATCAGCCATCTCTGTGGGTTTTCTCATCATGATCTTGACCCCTTTGCTCATATAATTTCTTCTCCCTCTCTTTAACTAGTCTGAAACTTTAATCCAGTGCTTAGCTACAGATCTCTGCATCTGCTTCCATCAATTGTTGGATGAAGTTTCTGTAATGGAAATTAGGGTGGTCATCAATTTAATTATAGGAAAGGCCAGCATAGGCACTCTCTCCACTATTGCTTGATGTCTGAGCGGGGGAAGGGAAAGAGAGGGAGAACAATGATATCATGATAGAGGGAGTCGTTGTGGCATTAAAGACAAACCTGATGATAGGGAAATACCCAAGAACCCACAAAGATATACCATTTATACCTTAGCACTACACAGACAATTATCCTTTACACTTTGACTAGTTGTAATTTACCGCATTAACTGCCATCCACTGTACAAAGGTGCTACTCTAATAAGGACTAAGACCAGCACTAAACTATCTGTGTAGGAAGAAGTATGTGTGTAGAAGAGAGTTTGATATTATATCCATCGAACAAAATAATAAAAATAGGATCTCCCAGACAGCTTCCTGGCCATTGCTTCATGGTCAGATTTACAACACCTGTCAAGAGATTTCTCCTGTGTAGAAGGCTAGGAGTGGCTGATTAACTGTAAAACATTCATGACACTATAGAATCAATGAGAATATTTTGCAAGGATGGACATTACTTTAGCTTGCAGAGGTAACAGTTAGAAAAGACTACTGATGACTTTTCTCTTCCAGCAACTGACATAGCACATTTCAAACTGCTGAAGTGTACCAGCATAAAGGCAGCTTATAAGTTAATACCAGCAGGATTCCCTTAAGTCCTATTACCAAAGCATATGGTGTCTTCAGCAATGCAGTCTTACCATCAATTCTGATGGACAATCAAGTCTATATTTTTGAGGTGAATTTCTAGGCCACTGTGGCTAACTTGAGGATAGGACTTTTGTATTCATGTACTCACACCATCTATGGTTGCCTGTACAAGGGCAAGTCAGTTATTATTACACTTTCAATGGGAAAACATACACATATGCCCCCACTCCTACCTGAGGAACTGCAGAAAGCTGGTGACTGTTAAAGGAAGAGGAATCAGTTTTTTAGCAGTGTGATTTCTGGTAGCTCAACCATACTGTAAAGGAATAATGCACACAAATGGACAACACTAGGAAATCAAGGTGGTTTTTGTGATGTTATGTCTCCTAGTAATGTCAGAAGCCACACACATAAAGTAACCTTCATCACTGCCTAAGCCTGAACTGACCAAAAGAGACACCAGTAGTCCACAAGGCTTCAAAACCTACACAAGGATCTACAGGCAACTAAGGAATGCTGAAAGCAGCAGTAGCTTTCCAAGGAAAGAACCCACATTAGGTTATCGGATACCAAATAGTCATCCTTGAAACATACATACAAGTAAGATTATACCCAATGGGCAGGTTATATATAAGAATAAATGTGAATGTACATACATGTGTGTCACAACAATTATGAAAATAGCCATCAATTTAAAAGAGTAAAAAAGGATATATAGGAGGGTTTAGAGGTAGGAAAGGTGAGGGAGAAATGTAATTATAGTATAATTTCACAAAGAAATATGAAAATTTTAAATAAGAAAAGAAAAACATAAGTGAATGAGAAGTTAGGAGAAAAATGATGGAGGGACCCAAGAGGATTTAGAGATAGAAGTAAATATGACCAAACTGCATTTTATATATTATAAAATCTGCCTTCCAAATAAGTAGGCTGCTCACATTCCTGAGATAATTTCTAGCAGCTTTCTTATACTTTGGAAACATCTTTGGATGACTCACCTTATAATCATAAGTTAAAAGACATCTCCAAATAAACTCTGAAACATTTCTCTGGCTTTCAACATCATAGATAATTGGTAAACTCTTGGCTGCTCTATTCTTATTTTTGTCAAAAGAGAAGAATCTTGGCCAGATATATTAATCTTTCCCACAGAGGGAGGCAAAATTTTTATATGCAGAAACAAATTTTTCCAAATATATTGTTTTATCTTTCAACATGTTTTTTTAAATATCCAATGCTTAACCTATAAATAACATGGGCATAATATTCTCCATATTTGAACAAGGGGATACATGGATAAAAAATGACTTTATTAATAATAATAATAAAAGATTCTCCATATTCTCAAGGTGGTAATTTATTTCTTAGGTAAGACAACACAGAGTAACTCAACCAATTGATCTATAGGGTGCTGCTTATGTCTGATGAATGAATCTCTTGGAACAAAAATCATTCCCTTACTTTCCAGGATTGTTAGTTATGTCTGGCTTCTGGAATATATCTATAGCAACATAATTATTACTAACACAAGCTGTGACATACAACTTTCTAAAGTTTAATGTGCATTTTCAAAATTGTTACTTTCTTTGGCCTCCATTGAGCACATCCTCCTTATGAAAACTCTCTTCAGCCCTACATTCCTGACTTACATGGTCTTCTATGTAATATCTCTTTTACTCCTTTTTATTCATCACAGCTCTCTCCTCTGCAAGATCTGTAAGCTGTTCTTAATTTATTTCTGAGAAGGAAATTATTTTGAAACACATTAAATTTGTAATTTTTCAATTATATTTAAAAATAATTTCCAGTTAATTTCAAAAATATAAACAATGATACAATTAATTTTCAGGCAGTATCAAAAATATTACCAATGATGCAATTTATAAACTTATGGCATAATCATGACTTTCATATTTCTAATAGTGTATACTACTTCTTTTCTAAACTGAACACAAGCTATAATTTCTGTTTCCTGTATTTCTTCACAGAAATATTTGGCTAGCTAATGTGTGATTGTAACCAGATTGCCAGTATTTGTCAACCATTCTATGTTACCAACAATATTAAATAGAGTGGACATTACCATTAAAACCATTATGACTAAAAACATCAGCAGGTAGAGCTAATCTACTCATTTGTATGTTTATAAAATTAGCATACTTCATCAAGCATTAAAAACATAATTTTTCCACAAAGCATAGACATGGTTAATTTTAATAGATGTAGGACAACTTTGGTGATGTTCATCTCAATCTGCCAGGGTACCAGTTTTAGTTAATCATAGCAGAGGTCATCCTCTCTCCAAGAATTTGCAAGTTGCAAAATCTTTTATGTCACACCATCAAAGTAAATCTAACTTTGCTGAAGGGCATACTTACTAACTTATGTACAGACACTAATGCATCAATACTGGAATACCAATATACCAATTTACATTGAGAATGATATTTCTGAGAAGCAGATAGATTCTGGCATACTCCAAGGATATATCCTCTTTCTTAGACAAGATAGATGGAAGATAAAAATTTAATAGGCAGGTTGCTTAGTGAGCCAACATCTAAAATATAAGGATTAATTTTAATTTTAATGTTTAATGCCACCAGCCAAGGAATGTCTGCAAAGTTTATCTCTATAATAACAATGTATTTGCCTGGTGCTGGTAAAATATTCAGTTCAACATGTCTTCTTCCTTGAATATAATTAGCTGGGAGCATTTTAGTGTTCCAATTTCTTTTTTCTATTTTTTCCCCAGGACATCACCAACCATTTACCATTTTTATACATGTATTTCAGTTTTTATCTGCTTTTTAGACCACTAGCTTTTCAGCAGAAACCTTTTCAATATTTTTGTATTGTTTGGGTTAGTTAATTTATGTATTGAATTATTTAATTCTAAATATCTCAGCTTTCCTTATAGCTTTTAACTATTCTTCTTGAGTGTAAATGTCAAATGAACTAAAATTATTTTTATTGACCTCTGATATTAGATGTGATTTATTGAATATAACATTTGCATCAATCATGTAATAAAATTTTGAGTATTATGACATATGATTGACACAGTTTTCAGCACTATAAAGATGTGTGCCTAGATTTCTGACAATTTATTCAAGTTGTAAGCAATCGTTGCTTCATAAGGCAGATATCTCAAAGGCTAAATAAAAAGTCAGAAATAATATCTCTTATCATCAAACTTGATGATTTATGTTGAAAACCTGGTACGCACAAGGTAGAAGGAAAAAAATTCAAGTTGTCCTTTGATCATGACAAGAAGACATATATGGAAACACACACACTCACACACATGCATACACATGTGCACACACATACACACATACAAGAGAGGAGCAAATAATAAATAGTAATTATATATATAATCAAAATTACTTTTTTCTTTCCACAAAATCATGCTGACTTTTTTCAAATTTTTATAAGCCTACTTATGTATTTTTTTACTTTTATTTTTATTTCTTTTATTATGAATAAAGTCTTATTTTTTATCCATGTATCTCCTTGTCAGAACTCCCTTTCCCCCTCCCGCACCTCCCAGTCACTCTTTCTTCTCCTCATCTCCTTACCTCCTCCCTAGTAAGGGCAAGCAATAGCAAGGTCCCAAGGTGGCTTACTTCAGCATCCAGTCCAGGCAGATCTGCTTTCCTCACCCAAACATCAAGATTGGGTCAGGTGTTCCTCTGGATGGAATAGGCTCGAAGGGACCAGTCCAAGGTGCTTCTGATCCCAAGCTGTTCAGTGGTTGTGGCTTGCAGCTTGAGAATTCTGTGCTTCTTGTTTAAAGTCCACTAATGAGTGAGAACATCCCCTTCTTATCTTTCTGGGTTTGAGATACTGCGCTCAGGAGGATATTCTCCAAATCCATCCATTTGCCTGTGAATTTTAGGATATCATTTTTTCTTACTGCTGAATAGTGCTCCATTGTGTAGCTGTACCACAGTTTGTTAATCTAGTCTTCAGTTGAGGGGCAACTAGGTTGTTACCAGGTTCTTGCTATTACAAATAATGCTGCTATGAACATAGCTGAGCTAATACCTTTGGAGTGTGAATGTGCATCTTTAGGATATGCCTAGTAGTGGTATTGCTGGATCCTTAGGGAGATTGATTCCCAGTTTTCTGAGAACCTGTCATACTGCATTCCAGCATGGCTGAACAAGCTGATACTCACAACAACAATGGAGGAGTGCTCCCCTTGCTCTACAACCTTTACAGCATAGGCTGTCAAATGTGTCTTTTATCTTAGCCAATCTTACAGATGTCAGGTGGTATCTCAAAGTTGTTTTATTTGCCTTTCTTTGATGGCTAAAGATTTCAAGCATTTTTTCAAGTGTCTTTCAGTCATTCATAATTTTTCTCCTGAGAATTCCCTTTTTAGTTCTGAAGGCCACTTTTATGATTGGGTTATTCAAGGTTTTGGGCTCTAGATTCTTGAGTTCTTTATATATCTTAGAGATCAGTCCTCTATCACTTGTAGGGTTAGTGAAAATCTTTTCCCATTCTGTAGGCTGTCGTTTTGTCCCATTGACAGTGTCCTTGGCTTTGCAGAAGCTTCTTAACTTCAGGAGATCCCACTTATTGATTGTTGGTCTTAGTGTCTGCGCCACTGGTGTTATATTTAGGAAGTGGTCACCTGTGCCAATTCGTAGAAGTGTATTTCCCACTTTCTTTTCTATCAAGTTTAAAGTGGCTGGGTTTATGTTGAGGTCTTTGATTAACTTTGATTTTAGTTTTGTGCAGGGTGATAGATTTGGATCTATTTACATTTTCGACACACTACCATCCGGGTATACCAACATCATTTGTTAAAGATACTACCTTTTTTCCATTGTATATTTTGGGCTTCTCTGTCAAATATCTGGTGTTCATAGGTTTTTGGGTTAATGCCTGGATCCTCAATTCAATTCCATTGATCCACAAGTCTGTTTTTATGCCAGTACCAGGCTGTTTTTATTACTGTAGCTCTATAGTATAACTTGAAGTCAGGGATGATGATGCCTCTTGAGGTTCTTTTGTTGAGCAACATTGTTTTGGCAATCCTAGCTTTCCTGTTATCCCAATTGAAATTTAGTATTGTTCTTTCAATGTCTGTAAAAATATTGTGTCGGAATTTTGATAGGAAGTGCATTGAATCTGTAGATTGCTTTTGGTAGAATTGCCATTTTTACTATGTCGATCCTACCAATCCAGGAACATGGGAGAGCTTTCCATTTTCTGATTTCATCCTCTTCAATTTCTTTTTCAGTGATTTAAAGTTTTTGTCACATAGATCTGTTCCTTCTTTAGTTATAGTTACTCCAAGGTATTTAATACTATTTGCAGCTATGATAAAGGGTGATGTTTCCTTTTTTTTTTTTCAGCCCTTTTATCTTTAGTAGGAGAGCTTCTTATTTCTTTGAGTTAATCTTGTATCCTGACACATTGCTGAAGGTGTTTATTAGCTGTAGAAGTTCCCTGGTAGAATTTTGTGGATCGCTTATGTATAATATCATATCATGTGTAAATAGAGATAGTTTTTCTTCTTTTCCAAATTGTATCACCTTAATCTCCTTTAGTTCTCTTATTGCTTTAGCTAAAACTTTAAGAACTATATTGAATAGATAAGGGGAGAGAACAGCCTTGTCCAGTTCCTGATTTTAGTGGGATTGCTTTGAGTATTTCTCCATTTAGTTTGAGGTTGGCTGTCAGCTTCTTGTAAATCACCTTTATTTTATTTAGATAATTTCCCTGAATTACTAATCTCTCCAGAACTTTTATCATAAAGGAGTATTGGATTTGTCAAAGGCTTTTTCAACATCTAAGGATATGATCATGGGTTTTTTTTCCTTCAGTTTCTTTATATGATGGTTGACATTTATGACTTTTCGTATGTTGAACCATCCCTGCATTTCTGGGATGAAGCTGACTTGATCATGATGAATAATATTTTTTACATGTTGTTGTCTACAGTATGCCAGAATTTTGTTGAGAATTTTGCCATCAATATTGATGGAGGATTTGGGTCTGTAATTGTTTCTTTGTTGCATATATGAGTGGGTTGGGTATTAGGGTAATTGTGGCCTCTTTTTTTTTCTTTATTTTGTATTTATCAAAAAAAAAACCAGCAAAAAGAATTTAAAAAAAATGCCGAAGAGTTAACAATAACTATACAGAGGATAATAATCATAAGCATGGCTTATCAAGGGTGGAAATGCAAATAAGATTACTACACATATATTTTCTTTGTGTTCAGCTTTCCCTCTAAATTTTTTTTCCATCCCTGTATATCCTTATTGAAGGTCTCTTCCCCCTCTCACCACACCTGATCATTTTTCTTCTCTGCAACTCCCCATCCCCTCCCTTGGCAGGGAGCCGACAGTCCTATGGTCACACTGGCCCAACAATGCTTGGATCAGTCTTCACTCCCGGCCAAATCCAGTTTTGTCCCCCCTCCCTCAAGAGTGAGTCAGGTGTTCCTATAGATGGTCTGGGGTTTGAAGGGTCAGTCCAGGGTGTTTCTGATCCCAAGCTATTCAGTGGTTGTGGTTTGCTGCTTGGGCATGTTTGGCTTTTTTTTCTTGTTTGTTTGTTTAGAGACCACTAGTGAGTGAGTACATCCCCTGCTTATCTCTCTGAGTTTGTGATACTTCACTCAGGAGGATATTCTCCAAATCCATCCATTTGCC
>PVIH01017746.1:0-22508 GCA_004025045.1 Sigmodon hispidus | reverse complement strand
GCTATGAACATAGTTGGCCTCTTAAATAGAGTTTGGCAACATTACTTCAGTTTCTAATATGTGAAACAGTTTGAGGAGTATTGTCAGTAGTTCTTCTTTGAATGTCTGGTACAATTCTGCTCTGAAATCATCTGGACCTGGGCTTTTTATACTTGGGAGGCTTTTAATGACAGCTTCAATTTCTTTAGGGTTATCGGTCTATTTAGGTATTTAATCTGATCTTGATTTAATTTTGGCAAATGGCACCTGTCCAAATAGGTATCCATTTCTTCTAGGTTTTCCATTTTTGTGGAGTATAGATTTTCAAAGTATTACCTGATAATTCTCTTGATTTCCTGGGCGTCTGTTGTTATATCCCCCTTTTCATTTCTGATTTTGTTGATTTGTACACTCTCCCTCTGCTTTTTGGTTAGTTTTGATAAGAGTTTATCTGTCCTGTTGATTTTCTTAAAGAACCAACTCTTTGATCCATTGATTCTTTGTATTGTTTTTGTTTCAATTGTATTGATTGCAGCCCTAAGTTTGATTATTTCCTGCCATCTACTTGTTCTAGGTGTGTTTGCTTCTAATTGTTCTAAGGTTTTAGCTGTAATGTTAGTTATCTAATGTGAAATGTCTCAAGGTTTTTCATATAGGCCTCTAGTGCTATAAATTTACCTCCTTAGATTGCTTTAATTCTGTCCCATAAGTTTGGGTATGTTGTAGTTTCATTTTTGTTAAATTCTAGGAAGACTTTTATTTCTTTCTTAACTTTTCCTTGACCTGGAAGTGGTGAAGTTGAGTGATGTTTAGTTTTCATGAGTTGGTAGGCTTTCTGTGAGTTTTGATGTTCTTGAACTCTAATTTTAAGCCCTGGTGGTCTGATATGATACAAGGAATTATTTCCATTTTTTGTGTCTACTGATATTTGCTTTATGACCAATTATGAGGTCAATTTTAGAGAAAGTTCCATGTGGTAATGAGAATTATGTATATTCCATTGATTTTGGGTGGAAGCTTCTGTAAATGTTTTAAATCCATTTGCATCATAACCTCTGTTAGACCCCTTATTTCTCTGTTGTGTTTCTTTCTTCTTGTGTTGCCTTGTTGTTCTTTATATTGTTATACGTATTCTTGCACTGGTGTCTGCTCATGACTTCAGTGGTTCACACTTAGTCAGCTCCTAATTTATTGTGGGTAGAGGGCTCATGTGTCACCTGTCTGCTCTGAGCAAAAGGTTCTTTATGGTTTCTGACATTGTTTGGGACACGGGTCTGAGTTTCAAAGGATTCAATCCATCTATGATGATGCAGTTATGCTGAAGGCAGTGCCTGGCCATGTGAGGTCCTTCTTTCAGGGATTGCTGGAGGAGGCCATTCACAGCTAAAGCCTAGGGTCTGTCTGCTAGCAAGATTCTGAGATCAGTCCCTTGGGTGAGACCCTGGTTCCAAAGTGGGAATTCTCTGATTCCACTCTGGACATGGGTCTGAGTTTCAAAGGCATCAGTTTTTCTCTGATGACACAGTTTCCCCTCAAGGCAGGGCATGGCTGTGGGAGGGCCCACCTTTTAGGGCACGCTGGAAGATTTCCTCAAAGTTAAAGCCTATCGCCTTTCTGCTAGCCAGAGTCTGATATCAGACCCCTGGGTATGACCTCAGCCCTGGAGAGGGATTCTTCAGATGATCATCCCAGAAGCTGGAATCTGCTCACCTCTGATTCTACTCTAGACACGTGTGTCTAAGTTTCTGCTTATGTATTCTTTATAGAAAGTTTTAGAAGATTTTATAGCCTACATTTATGTAATTATGCAATTTACTTTAATAAACTTCTAAATTTTATATAATATTTACCAGTGAAAATGTTGATCCTTGACAGAGAAAATAGAGCATTGTGACACAGTAGTTGTTTATACATATTCCTTACAGTTCTAAAAATCTAAACTTTTCTTTATGTAAATATTTCCTCTTATATTAAACCTAAATCAACTACTCAAAAACCGTTCTTCCTGAGCTACTCTTATTATTTGATTTTCAAATTCTACTAGGTAAAAAATTATTATCAAAAATGTCAGTCTTTCTTCTTCTTTGATCATCTGTGGATTCCTCCAACCTTTGCCTTACATTCTTTATTAGCTTTTTATTTTCATGCTGTCTCACTAACTGTTCTGGAGAAGTACAAAAGAACAAACATCTTCTAACTCCAGATAGGGAGCCAAAGACACACTGAGGAACAACCTCTGCTAAGTCCAGCCTAAGAAGCCACTGAGTTTGACTAAATATCTTCTTGACTTTTGAGCAGCGTGTGAACAAATGTTACACATCCCAGGCAGGTATCAAAGAAAGACTAAAGAAACATCTCTGCCCAAGTCTAAAGCTTTACATAAGCATAGGCAATATATGGAAAGTATACTATTGAACGAGGTCTCACCTCCACATACCATGAATATATTATACATTTTCCAAGAAGCACAGGATCAAACAAGCCCTTCTATCCCCTACACAGACATGATTTAATTGCTTCTGTATACTAGGAAAGCAGATATATGAGCTCCATATAGCAGAAATTTTGTTTGTTCTACATGGGGAATCATAGCTTCTGAGAATTCACAAGAATTCAGGAACAACAAAATTTATTTTTTATGAGTCCTTTAATGTATTTTTTTGATGGCCTCTGTAATTCCCAGAAGAAAGTTTTCCACTCTAGATCTAAAGTGCAATGTCCTATCTTTTGCCAGTCTGTAAGGATAGAGGGTGGCTATAGTTGTCTAGTGATAGTTTTAGAAAAGAAAAGTTAAAGTAAGTTTAAGTGACATAAAAATATAATTTTTAGTTAGTAATACAAGTTAGATACAAAGTGGATTAGGTTCAATCCTTTGGACTCATCAAAATAGAATAAATAATGGAATACTTTCTTTGAATCTCTCAATTGTTAATGAACTAGACATTCCTAATGTAATTATTGTTTGTATATTATTATATATAATTATTGTACCTATTGTACATGGACTTTCCTATGTTAGTTTTAACTTTTTTATTTTTGAAACAAAAAGGGAATATATGGATATATATTACACATTTAATAAAACCTGAATATTGGGGAGAGAGCACCCAGTCAAATCCTAGGCAGACAGCTCAGGAAATTCTTAAACCTTGAATACAAAGATAAACAGCTGAATCACTTACACACACCTTTAATCCTAGCACAGGGAGAGCAAGGAGTGGTGACTGCACCCTTGATCTCACAACTCCAGAGAAAGAACTTTTTCTGTTTCTGTGAGTTCAAGACTACATGCATTTAATCCTAATCTGGATAGGTATATAAAGCATCTGGCAGAAGCAACCAGGAGGGAGGCTTAGAAAGCTATACGACAGCAGTGTGAGAATTGACTGTGGTACTTCCTCTCTCTGATATTTCAGCCTTCCCCCAATATTTAGCTCTAAGTCACATTTGTGATATACAACAACCCACTATAGCAATATATTTAGCTCTCTCTAGTTTGAATAATATATTACCTCATTCCTGCTTATGTTGAGACAGGGCTTCATATTGCTAATTTTCTTTCCATTTTAATTTAATTTTAAATACCATAGCAAGAAACTTATCAACTTAACCTTTTTTCACCATGATAGAATATACAAGAAAAACATGGTATTGGAGCAAGGATTTACTTTGTTTGTAGTTCCTGAACTCTATGGACAGCTAACTTCAGTGCTTTTTGTCTAAGGATGTGTCAAGACAGAAATATCATGAAGGTGGTGGAGAATGCTGTTCATAGCAGCCAGAAAACAGGCAGATAAAAATTAAAGACAGAGTGTAGACATCCCTAGCATACTCCCAAATCTTCTAACTAGGCCATTACCTCCAACTAACCTATAAATCTATTGGTTTATTAATCTATTGGTGGTTATGATGTCTCCATGATCCAGTCAACTCCCAGGAATCTTGCTGAGTAGCAGTTGAAGATCAGTTATGAACATGAGCCTACAGGTCATCTTCACAAAATCATAATACTGAATAATAATCATACAGAAAAAAATTTATTTTCTAACAGGACTATAGCCAAGAAAATAAAAACAAAATCAAAATACTAACTGCTTTATAAAATCAGGCAAATACACACTTCTTGTACATGTTGCTAAGTTTTGTCACAGTGAAGAAAAAGGCTAAACATATTGGAAAATTGAGAAACAGAGCAAAACCATTTCCCAAAACACTTCATAATAATTTTAATGCTATTCCTCAAGGCCAATGCAGAATACTTAATAATTTTTTGACAGGTTCTCATGTCTAAAGGTTGTTATCATGGTACTTAGTTTCAACACACAAGTTTGAGTTTGAGATGATTTAAGGATTAAATGCCTGCAAACTATTGGTTCTCAAGTAGGTTTTACTGAAAGATGATGGAACATTAAGAGCTACAATCCATAAGAAGGTATTCAAATAACTGAGAATAGTCATTGAAGGGGATGGTACAACCGCTTAAGCACTTTCTCTTGCTTTCTGCAGATAAGAGGGTAGGGGGTGATTTCCTCCTTTACAATTGCCCATGAAACAATGCCCCATTCTGACCAATGAAAACAACCAAACCTTGACGAGAGCCATAAAATTTGCTCTTTATGAATCTTTTAACTTGTTTGTTTTTGAAAATAGTATTACAGTGCAAGACTCAAGGTTTAATCATGGAACATGGAATGCATCCTTTTTGTGTCTACTGTGTCCTCCTTTTACCCATTATTGTACTTTGCTGTTCCCATTGTCACTGTGACTCCGAGCATCTTATATCCACTTCCCCTGCAGACATGATATGATTCTCTTTTGTAGATACCAATTACTGATAATCAAATAGTAAAATTATAAAGATGTATATTATTTTTAAATGTGTGTGTGTGTGTATTTGAACTGGAGAAAGGTTGTATATTAGTAAAGTCCTCATAAAGGCCAGTAGAAGATACACTAAAGCTGACATTATAGATGGTTGTGAGCTATCCCATGTTGATGGTGAGAATGAACTTAAGCCCTCTGAAAAAACATTGTGTGCTTTTAATTACCAGGCCATAATTCTAGCCCAGTAAATCAATTTTTATTTAAATTCCCCTAAAATTTTTACAAAGGTTAGTAAATTCTCTATGCTTGCATGAACATTATTCTCACTTTTACAGACTGAGAAATTATAACCAATAAATCTCTTAAACACAAGTTTAAACCCAGGCAGAGGTAGCTGTACTTTCAGTCAATACAGAAAAAGTATACCTATTGCTTTGCAGGATAAAATTTTCAAGCATAGTAACTTAAAATTTCAGTACTACCTTTTAAAAGTCAGATACAATGAAAGAATGACTTCATAAGAGATGATGAAAATAAACGTGTAAACTTATAATTTAAAGATAGAATAGCAAAAAATTAATAAAATTATATAATTCAACAATGTATTTATGAAATAAATTAAGTTTATAATACATTGTCACATTAACAAGTCTACAATACAAAGAAACATGCTTAGAGAGATTAATAATAACTATTATATCATAGAAATTGTGATGTAGAAAGACATCTCTATATCTGACAACTTTAAAGTTCAGCTAAACTTCTACTACTAGATAATAATAATAATAAAGACTTTAAAACTCTGAGAATGCATAGCTAAGATGGATGACCTTTTAAAATCATCAGGGCATGGAAAGTAAATAAAAATAATTTTCTTTGTTACTGAAATTTCACCCTGGTATTTATAGCTCAATAAAACTTAAGTACTTTTTCTAAAACATAATGATACATTCATGGAGGTTTGCAAATTACCATTGTCCCAGTGGCCCAGGGCCTTTGAGACACTTAGGGCTAAAATTGAGAAGTCTTTGCTATTCATAAATCAAAAGGATTAGCTGTTGTATTGCCTGCATAGCTAGAAAATCACATTAGAGAGCAAATTCTTTTTATCATAATTTATTTTTAAGTACCCATCATTAACCTTGTTTTGCATTCCACATAGAGGATAGAAATACCAATGGGTGTGTTGTTAATACAATATCAAACACCTCTAGTGTTTGGTGTTACACTGAATTGTAGTTTCAGGAAAAAGAGTATTCTAGGGCCTTCTGGATGCATGTAGGCAATGCAGGGTTCTTAGAAAAAAGGAAAGAGCATCCTGTGTGGCTTAACACTTTCAACCTATTTCTTTGGATTCAACTAATGAGCATACAAATTTCCTTGTCTTCAATTTTGCTTGCATTTTTCCTTTCAGGTTTGTTCCTGCCAAAACAGCTTACGAAATTTTTATTTATTTGGCTTTCATTTTAAGTTTATATTTGTGTGTTTGTTTTTGTTCTTTTGTTATCTATCAACTATATCTATTATCTTTATCTATCTCTCATCTGTCATCTACTGTATAAAATGGCAAACAGCTGATTGTAAATTTTATTCTGAATCACTTCCATTACCTGCCTAGTACTTTTTTCTTTCTCATTGTCAAGAATGCCAGAAAATACATTCTTTTCTTCTCTTCTCTCATAGAAAAAGCCTCTGTCAGTATGACTTTAAAATCATATACTATTAATACCAGTAAACAATAGAATTTGGATATAAAATTTCCAACAGAATTTACTCATAGAATTGACACGTAAAGTTAGATCTAAAGAGTTGCCCTAAAAATGAAAATAACTTCCATGCATTAGGTTAGTAATAATCTACATATATTTGGATTAAATATCATTACCATTCTACCAAGTTCACAATGGCTACATCATTATGCTTTTAAATCAAGTTATCAGTTATAATGGATCTCTCTCTCTCTCTCTCTCTCTCTCTCTCTCTCTCTCTCTCTCTCTCTCTTGCTCTCTATGTGTATGTGTGTGTGTGTGTGTGTGTGCATTCACATTTTACTGGAAAGGGTTAGAAACTGACATGAGGATATCTTCCTCAGTTGCTTTGCCACCTTAATTTTTTAAATAATGCATCTCACTGAACCTGGAGCATACTGTTTCTGTTAAGCTGGCTAACCAGTGAACTCTGAGAATCTATCTGTCTCTGGGGTTACCAGATGCAACCCACCATGACTAGTTTGTATTTATGTGCTAGAAAACTAAACTTTAATCCTCTTGCTTGTACAGTAAGAATGTTATTCATAGAGCCATCTCTATGTTCCTGTAATAGTATTCATCATTTATTTATTTCTTATACAGTTAAAATATTTGGTTATAATTCTACTCTGTGCCTGTATTTGTCATTATAATCCAGCCAGCTGCTTCTGTAGCAGGCAACATCTAGTTACAGACATTTTGTAAACTATATTAATTATAAAGAGGTATGGATGAAGTCTCTGTGTCTATTATAGAAGCATTAGTCCTGTGCCATTTTTAATACTGCTTTGCATAGATTTCTCATAAAAATAATGTTAAAGTAGGTGAGGTGGTATTAGTATTGCCTGTTTATGGTATTAATATTCCAATATTAAAGAGCTGGAGCTAATGACATAAAGAGATATTTTGAGTTGATAAATTTTCCTGTGCTATGATTGACATAATATGCTAGGAACATTCCTTAGGCTTAACCAATGTTTGATCACATGTTCCTTCTTCTTTTTTTTATTGTATTCTTGAACATCAATGTCAAAATATATATAAAAAAGGAAAATATCCAGGAAAGCTTTTTTAAAAAAAAACCTCATACAGTAATAAAACTTCTCTTTTCTCTAAAATATATGAAAAATAAAAAAAAAAGTCTAAAGCTCCCCAAGTCGGGTTAAGCTCAGCTACAGATGAAGAAAGCACACTGGGTCACAGATAATACCCACAGATGAACTATGGTAACAACAAATTTCTGCTAAGCAACCCTTCTACAGTCAAATCAGAAGGTTTTGTGTGTGTGTGTGTGTGTGTGTGTGTGTGTGTGTGTGTTTCAAATCACTTTATTCACCCATCATCTTTCAAAGAAATAAGAATATTTTTGCTTAAAGTCCACTAATGAGTGAGTACATCCCTGCTTATCCTTCTGAGATGTGAGACCTCCATCAAGAGAATATGCTCCAAATCCATCCATTTTCCTGCAAATTTAGTATATCATTTTTTCTTATGGCTCAGTTCAGCATCCACTCCTGGCAAATCCAGTTTTCCCACCTCAACATCCAGACTGAGTCAGGTGTTCCTCTAGGGGGAGTGGGATCCAAGGTGTCAGTTCAAGGTGTTTCAGATTCTAAGCTGTTCAGTGATTGTGCTTTGCAGTTGGACATACTTTCCTTTTTGCTTTTTTTGTTTAGAGTCCACTAATGAGTGAGTACATCCCCTGCTTATCTTTCTGGGTTTGAGATACCTTGCTCAGGAGGATATTCTCCAAATCCATCCATTTGCCTGCAAATTTTAGGATATCATTTTTTCTTACTGCTGAGTAGTACTCCATTGTGTAGATGTACCACAGTTTGTTAATCCATTCTTCAGTTGAGGAGCATCTAGGTTGTTTCCAGGTTCTTGCTATTATGAACAATGCTGCTATGAACATAGCTTAGCTAATGCCTTTGGAGTGCAAATGTGCATCTTTAGGGTATGCACCCAGAAGTGGTATTGCTGGATTCTTGGGGAGATTGATTCCCAGTTTTCTGAGAAACTGCCATACTGCATTCCAGCAATGCTGAATAAGCTGACACTCCCACCAACAATGGATGAGTGTTTCCCTTGATTAGCAACCTCTCCAGCATAGGTTGTCATCTGTGCCTTTTATCTTAGCCAATCTGACAGGTGTCAGGTGGTATCTCAAAGTTGTTTTGATTTGTATTTCTCTGATGGCTAAAGATGTTGGGCACTATTTCAAGTGTTGTTCAGCCATTTGTAATTCTGCTGAGAATTCCCTTTTTTTGTTCTGAAACCCATTTTTTGAGTGAGTTATTCAAGGTTTTTGGGCTCTTGATTCTTGAGTTCTTTATATATTTTAGAGATCAATCCTCTATATCAAGTTCAGTGGCTAGTGCCTTTACCCTTCGGCCATCTCACTATCTCTGTGTTATTTGATTTGGTTGCAGCCTGTGTTTAAGAAGACAAGTGGCTATTTTACTTCTTCAGCATTTAAGGTTTGTGTTTATTCCTATGGACCTGCATTCTCTCTTATGCAGAGTCTGTGTCTAGTAAATTAATCTGTCCTTATGCACTTATTAAATCAAGATTCTGGTCATGAGTATCCTAAACTGGGAGAAATTGAAGAAAATGTGTTTCAGCTCCAGAGGGTTTGGAAAATCAGCCTCAGATTTTTTGATGTTCTGGTGTCTGGATCTGCCACATATTCTACCATGGCTGTTTTTCTCTACTGGCTAGAGAGAACATGGTTAAATTAAGAAGGGAGACTTCCAGCTTTTGACAAATCTTATAAATCCATATGGAGAACATGAAGTTTTACTAATTTTACCATCCTTCAAAATAGCTAAGTTATTTTGAAGTAAGTAATAAATTTCATACATTTATTACTATGTATAGATAATATGTTAATGTACACCAATATGATACTTTGCCTGGTTCAGAAAGAACATATTTGTATAAAATCAAATGTAAGCAATTAGGAAACTTAATATGTATCTTGTGTACTGTATATTAAACTACCTAAAAAATTACTCACAAATTTGCTTTTGCTGCAGGCTATATAATGTTGTACCTAGAGCCCATTATTAATAATTACATAAGTACCTCAACAATGTTAATAATGATATAGTGTGACACTCAGCCTGAATTCAGAATTCAAAATCTACCTCTACTTCATAAATTGATGTATTTAAGGAAGTTAATTAACCCTGGCAAATTTTAATTTCCTTCTCTGTAAAACAGTGATGTAGTTACTCTGATGATCAAGAGTGAATGCAAAATGAACCATGAGAATTAATGAAAATAATCTTTTACCAAGTACATTGTAAACACTGAGTAAGGATAAACATAGCAATTCACATTAGTATTTACAGAGAGAGATATCATAATTTCACTGACCACTCACACAATGTCTGTGCTTCCTGCCTTGTTCTATTTTAACTGTATTCTGATGAGTACATTTGGGTTTTTGGTGTTTGTTGTTCGTTTAATGTATATGTATTTTGCTTACATCTATGTCTCTGTATATGAATGTCTGATTATTATTCTGACAAAAAGAAGGAATTATGTCACCTGCAATGGAATTACAGATGGTTGTAGGCTGCCATATATTTTTGATTGAACACAGGTTCCCCTGGTTTTAACAGGTGATTCCTTTTCCAATCCAGATAACCATGATTTTATGTATGTTCTTTTCATTTATGCACTTGGTATTTCTTTCTTTGAAATAGAATTTTGTAGACAAATACACACATATTTTGAAGAGATTTGACCTTTCTGGTCAAATTGCCATTAAATTATTTTACTAGTGTACAACAATATGCTATATTACCTGGTTCAGAAAGAATGTGAAGTATCGTACTTTTAATTTTCAGTCCTTATGGAAATGGTTTTGTTGGAGAAAATGAATTGGAAATTTCAGAACCCATAGAGAAAATCAGCTATTCTTTATGTGTGTGTACTCCCTCCATTGGAGTTTGGAAACAGGGTCTCCAGACTTTGGTCCCCAACCAGTTTACCTAAAATAGTGAACTTATGGTTTAGTGAGATGTACTCTTCTTGTAATAAGGCAGAAAATTCTATTGTACAACATCTGACTTCCTATCTCTTACGCCCTTCTTTTTCATTTCTAACATTGTTAATTTGGATATTTTTTTTCAACTTTCAGTTAATTTGGATGAGGGGTTGTCAATTATATTGATTTTTCTCAAAAAAAGCAAACTCTTTGTCTCATTGATTCTTTCTATTTTTATTTTTGTTTGGTTCTAATTAATAGTTTCAGCCCTGAGTTTGGTTATTTCTTGCCATCTATACTGTGTGTGTGAATTTTTCTTTCTTCCTTTCTTTTTTTGTAGAGCTTTCAGGTGTGCTATTAACTTACTAGTGGGAGATCTCTCTCTCTCTCTCTCTCTCTCTCTCTCTCTCTCTCTCTCTCTCTCTCTCTCCCTCTCTCCTATCTCTCTCCCTCTACTTCTGCCTCTTTTTCTCTTTGCCTCCCTCCCTGCCTCACTTGTTCCCTTCATCTCTTCCTCTGCAGCTGTATCTGACAGAAATGGCAATAGTCAGAAAGCCAGCACAACTGCTTTGCAAAGATCCTGCAAATCAAACCTGAATAATAGCCACTGTGCCACTTTTGGTTTTGACTTTCATGTGTTGCATACTTGGGAGACTTAATATTTGCATCATTTGGGGACATTAGATTGATGGAAAAATTTTATGAATCATTTATACCTTCTCCCAAAAATGCTGCACCTAAACTTCCCCAGGAATATCCTGAACATACTACCCCTCCTGCTCTTAGTGAGATATCCTTATCTACTTGAATGTCTTCTTTAGGCCTTGGAGGTTTTGACACACATAAGGAAGCCAGAGGTCACTTTGTGAGCTATGAGATATTCTCAAAATATCTTTCCCTATACTTACTCAGGAATAAAATAATCAAAACAAAGTAAACTTAAAAGGTCACCTAATTCAGTAGGCTAGAAGAGTAGGCCATAGATGAGATTAAACAAACAAACAAGAAAAAAGCAAAGCATGCCCAAGCTGCAAATCACAACCACTGAACAGCTTGGGATCAGAAACACCCTGGACTGACACCTTGGATCTCACTCCCCCTAGAGGAACACCTGACTCACTCTTGAGGGAGGGGGAGAAAACTGCATCTGCCAGGAGTGGACACTGAACTAAGCAATATTGGGGCAGTGGGACCATGGGACTGCCTGCAGCCTGCCCAGGGATAGGATGGAGATTTGTGGAGAAGAAAGAATGACCTGATGTGGTGGGAAGGGGAAGGGACCTTGAATAAGGATATACAAGGTTAGAAAGTGTGACTTCTTTGTTCATCATCATCATCATCATCATCATCATAATAATAATAATAAAAGAAAAAACAAACCTCTTCCTAGTATATACACAGGCACTTATGTGACATATAGAACAACAAAGCTAGATTAACTGAAGTTCACTCTGCTTACAAGACTTATATTGATGGGCAAAGAGTCATGTGGAAGGACAATAAAAGGATGAGGTGTCAGAACCTCCTTTCTTTAAAGAGTCAGCTCATACAGTGCCACTGCACTGTCTTATGAACAAAGAGCATTAGACACATGAACAAATTCTATAGATACAAACTGTAAACATTGTATTATGCCAGGATTTAAATAATAACTGCAACTTTGGACTGAGAATTTTTCTTGGCACTCTGACCAATAAGAGTTAATAATACACTGCTCGGGACATTGCAAACTACTTGCACTGGCTTAGAAATTTTCTTTTTATCTAGCATTCTTGAAGCCACAAATCTGGCAACCTGAGAATAGAATACCATTTGCTTCTAGATTCTTAAAAATTGGGTCATGGAGTTGATGAGTAAAACTGATTGTAAAAAATAATTCCGTTTATCAATGATGACCAAACTTGGGGGACAATGATTGGAAAAGATAACTTTTTATCATTTATAACTAAAAGATATGCAAGAGGATGTGAAACACTTGATCTATATTCTGGAACAGCATTAATCTGTCCATGCTTACTGAATTTTTTATAAATAAAGAATACTCTGACTGATAGTTAGTAAGGCTGCAAGATTCTCTCCACCACCATGCCTAGCTCATCCATTCCACATCTTCTTATCTCATCTTTGGGATGTAGCCACCAAGATATATCTCTCTCACACACACTTGCTCGTTTACTTGCTCTCGCTCTCCCTTTCACTCTTAACTAGGGTTTGTACTAGGGGGTGGCGTCCCCAGATATCAGATGCAATATGGAAACCCTTGAGTATCACAAATGAGACTCAAAGCCAATTATTGGAGGAAGGCTGAAATATCAGAGAGAGGAAGCCCCACAGTCAATTCTCACCCAGCTGTCTTGCAACTTTCTCAGTCTCGACCCTGGTCACTGCTATCAGTCGCTTCTGTGTTTGCCTAGTTTCTACAGCCCTTATATACCCTATCCCATCCAAATTAGAATTAAATGCATGTAGCCCCGAACTCACAGAAACAGAAGCTCTGTCTCTGGAGTTGTGGGATCAAGGGTGGAGGTCATTACTCCCGGCTTTCCCTGTGCTGGGATCAAAGGTATGTGACTGACACAGCTGTTTATCTTTGTATTCAGGGTCTAAAAATTTCCTGAGCTGTCTGCCTAGGATTTGACTGGGTGCTCTCTCCCCAATATTCTTGTTTTATTAAATATGTAATATATATTCATAACCCCTGCTGTCCAGATGTTATATGATTAATAATATTTCTGAGGACAAATCAGAATAGAGGCAAGTGTGGCCACTGAGTACCCTCACCTTGTAGAAAATATTTTAGTGGGTTGGCAACTCACACACACACACACACACACACACACACACACACACACACATACTAAAATAGGCTAGATGGGAAAGCTGAGAGGATATGAGGGGAAATGTTAAGCTGAGTGAGAATCAAGAGTCAGAGTCACCAGGAAATGATTAAATACTTAAATATACCTGAAAGGAGAAACAACATGATTTAATAGAAATAGTCTATATTTTGATTGAGGTTTAAATGACACAGTAATGCTCACTCTCTTGTCTGTATGTATAAACCTTGTTTTGTTGATATCTATTAGGACGTAATCTATTTTTAGTTGCTCATCAGAGTTCTTTCCAAGTTTTGCAAATCTGTCCTTATCAGTGAGAAATAAAAGCGGGACTTAATTCAAACTTGACCTAAACTTTAATGACTGTTAAGAGAATCCCTGATAGAAACACTAAGGAGCATGGCATCTCTGAGTTAAGACGCATACCACAGAAACAGAGTAACAAGACCCTTGCATCTTCTCCTGGCCCTTGATGCTTTGCTCCCTGGAAGCCTGATGTTTATTAAGTATCTAAGATATTAACTATACTGACTGTCATCAGAAGATTTTATTTTCTTGTTCATGTAATTTGAGTTACGTTTTAAAGTAACTTCTCTATATAAACTAAAAAACAAGTTATTTGAAAAAGCTTTCAGACTCAATTTATAGAAGCAATAGTTTTGTGTGTATTGAAAAAAAAATAATCTGTTTGGTTTTTACTGCCCTCATCTCATGGTCATCAAAAAAATTAATGTGCATACCCTGCTTTATACCACTGAAGGACGTTGCTGTACAGGACTCTTTATAGTGAGAAAGACTATGGAGAAAATCCCATTAGAATGAGTGGAGCTGGAATGTTAATGTTCACGGTTATGAAGCTTTAGTTTGTGTGACATGACAGTTGGACTCAATGGAGTCTTCTGTGTCTGTGCCAATAAGTATCCTCATACTGACAATTTCATAAATTCTACTTATCAGAGGTGGAATTATTAGTGTAAATAAAACACTAATAGGTACACACTGTATGTCAGTGCTCGACGAACCTCTTCTTGGCAGTTACTGCAGATGTGTGAATGGGAGAAAAATGAAGCAAATTCTGAGTCCATTGCTGGTGAATGAGTGCATAAATTAAAGTGTTCATGGTATGAAATTACAATCAAGCTGATCACAAGTTTGTTTCTCTGTCTCTCTCTGTTTCTCTCTCATTTGTCTCTACCTTTTACCTTTCTTTCTCTTCTCTTTCTCCTCCTTTCTTTTCTTGAAGAATGAAGAACCTAAAAAACTTTCTCTGTAATGTAGTCCCAAATCATCTAAATAAATTTGTGTAAATATAAATTATTTTATTTTCTTAAATGATATTTTGTTAACTCAGGATAAAATACCTTTCAGGTGTTACCAATAAAATTTATTTAAACGGCTTGCAATACACTTACACTTCTTTCTTAACATACAAATTATTGAAGTGGGCCTGGCTGCCTGGAAGAAATACACCAGCTCTCATTGTCTTCTCTTTCCCGCCTCCAGGCTCTGCTGCCCTAATAAAGAGCATCATTTTAATGAATCACTGACTACCTTATTGACTGACCTCAAACCCTGGTCAATTCTTACAAAATTGAAATCATTAATTTAGGATGTGGAGATTGCGCCTCAGTCTCAGTCAGGTTCCAAACATTAGTAAGGACAGTAACACCATCTATGCCCTCATTATACTCTGTCATGTCTGAGTTGCTTAATAAGGCTCTATTAGTAAAAGTCAGGAGAAAAAAAAAAATAGCTCCTCAAGCAGAAACTGTGCTGAAGTATTTCAGTGATATGCAATGTTATGATAAGGCAGAGAAGAAAAAGCCAGGCTTTACAGGTTACTCAATGGAAAATAGGGCTTGACACCTCACAAGGTCATAGAAGTATTACCCTCTAAAGAAGGACATGTGACCTTGGGTTACCTGTGCTTAAGTAGCTCCTAGGTTAACATTTTTTTTTAATCTGCTAATCTACCATCTACTAATTGTAGCAGCTCTTGTCTCTAATCCCAGTACTTGGAAGTCTGAGGTAAGGAATATCCTGAGTTTAAAGTCTTCCTGAGCTACATAGTGTGTTTGGAACAAAAAGGTGTGGCTCTGTTTCAAAACATAAACAAAGAAAAGAAAGCAAAGGAAAATATCCAAACCACTATAGACTTATCTGACAAATAATTTTGCTTTTGGAGTTTTGAAAATATTTTTGATAAAGAAGAATCTGATGATTATAAAACTCATTTCATCCAAATCTAATTTGAACCATTGACTGATGTTCAATCCATTGATTTTTTTACCTGAAACCTTTCTGTTAAACATAAGTGTCTCAGAAAGTCATCTAGTAGCTAAATCTGTCAACCTCCATTCATGAAACCCACATCAGATCAAGGGCATCACAAGGGCCCTTTAGAAGTATGACATATGAGCTTAACAGATACCAGAGCATAATTTTTATTCAGGTAACAACTAGAATAGCTGTTTCTGTCATCCTGAAAGAATTTCAATCAGTAAACAAGAAAAGCAAACCAAGTGAAAATTGTAATGATAAAAACAAATTTCAATAAATGTATGAAAGGTAATTTAGTTTCCTGATAATATTCCTGTCAACATTTGCATTTCTAAATTATAAATCAGGTATTAGAGAGATGACCTAGTATTTAAGAGTATGTATTGTTTCTGTAGATGAGTTCCATTTCTGGAACCAAATGGGATCACTCATAACTGCAACTCCTGCTTGAAAGATCTGCTGTTTCCTTCTAGCCTCTGTGGTGACTACATTCATCACATGAACACATGCACATGCATGTGTGCATGCTTACTCTCACACACATGTGCAATACACATACATAATTAAAAATAAATCTTCAAAATTATAACTCTTACATATATGAATAAAATTTAAGGACCAACTGCAGCAATAAAATCACAGTTCGTAAGCTTTCCTTTATATGTAAACATAATCAATAGCTAAACAGGATATTAAAACCTTATGATTTGATTGATACAACTAAAATATGTAACATGCTTTATTTGGACCTACCTACAAAAGGAGGCACAAGAGGAAACTGCTATTAAATCATGATTTTTAGAAAAAGTATGCATACAACCCTCTATGTAATCTTAGATTAATTCTCCATGGTAGACAAGAATGCATTTTTTAAAGGAGACTATAGTCTAAAGGCTTCATCATTAGAGGCAAAGAACGTAGTCCCAGGGTACCCATGTAAGAAGTCAAGGGCTTGTGGTTTAGAGTGACTGCCACCTGTCATTAAAAATAATAAAATGAATTTCAGAAGACTAGCCATGAAGAATTCAATAGTCCCATGGAAATCAGTATCTACTGCCAATTCCCTCTGCTGTCTGAAAACAATAGAGAGCTTCTCAGCTCCTTTCAGACTTTCTTAGCATTTCTGTATAATGGTGTTATTTAACTAGCATTAATGGGTTCCAGAAAAGAAGATACTTTAGCAGCAAGGGATGAGCAAGTTTTAATGCTTGGAATAAGACTGAAAGCTAGCAGTGATTCTATACCTTGGAAAGGAAAAAGAAAATCTTAAAGCAGTTGGACTGCTTTTATTATGGCAATACAAAAAAAGAAATATAAGTTAGTTGGAAAGCCAGAAACAACTTACCTACAAACAATACAGAGGGAAGGTTTTCCACTTTTCCTCAGTGTGGTAATATAGATCTGGGAGGTTGGCTGTGACTCTGTAAACCTAAATGTGAAAATATAAAACCATATATTTTACAAGATAGCTCATAGTTCTAATAGTTTTCTGAGAATCATGGAGAAGTATGAGCATGTTGCTCTTTTATTTCAGAGAATTCTGATCTAAGTGTAAAGGAATGACTTTCTAAGGATTTATGGATATATTTATAGTATCTTCTGAATTGAAACTTTACTCTTTGCATTGAAGTTAAGTTGCTCCTGAATCATTAGCATGCTACACAGTGAAAACTTTAGGTTAACTGTTTGATAACTTGGCATGATTTAAACTCCTATTATATATTGTTCCTAATTGTGAAGTAATTCTGAAAATAATGTGTCAAAAATAATAATCTATAGTCATATTTTGCTAAAACTGCTTATACTGTATATATACTATTTTAAAAATTGAATTTGTGCTAGATGGGAAAACATATGAAGCAAGACACCCCTAAATTGTCAAGGACTTCACTAACAACAGTATTTCTGCAGTTGTCTTCCTAGTTATAGACATGATGAAATAGAACTTAACTCTTCCATCTGAGATGATACAAGGACAGTGCGCACAACTCAAGCATAGCTTAAGTGTTGTTGATGCTTATTTTATTTTTGTCTTGAGGATGCCATATATCAGTACTATATTTACATAATTCTATCACTCCCTCCCTACTCCAACTCTTTAGTGCCCCAGTTATCCACACCCTATCCAACACACAGTCTATTCTTTTTCATTGTTGTGTTTATAAAACATGTTCATGTGCACACACACATACACAGGAGCAACTGAGTCTGCTTAGTGTTCCTCCTGTGTGCACATGTCTTGGGATAGGATAACCTATCAGAGAGCTCATTTGGAGAAAACTAATTCTCCTTCACCTCAACAGCTGCTAATTGTTTGTAGCTCTTCACTAGGGATGGGACTGCATGAAATTTCCCATGTCTGTATTAGTATGCCAAACAATATTATCATTATACAAGTTGTATGGGCAACCATATTGTTATTATTTCAGGGGCATATCATCCTTCTCATGTCCAGAAAACACTATTGTGCTGCAAGTATCCTGGTCTCAAGCTCTTGGAATTTTTCTATCATCTTTTCTGTGATTTTATTGGAGAGTTAGGTGTAGAGATAATTGTCTTGTAAATGTACCAGTTGAATTGTTTGTGTATATATTTGACTTTGTATATATCTGTGTATTCATGCAGTACCTAAAAAAATGAGAGTTTTTTATATATATACTCAAGAAGGCATATAAAAATTTGAGAGTAAACATGTGTGAATGGAGGGGGGCTATGTTTGTGTGTGTGATATGTGAATATATGTGTATTGTGTTCCTGCTTTCATAATGCTAAAAAATGTTAATAAGGACAGAGACCCCTAGTGTGTCTAAAATGATGGGAAGGGTTATCAAGTTTCATTTTATTTGTCTTACAATCTTTTTGAAGAGATAGATCCTTTATGTCCACTTCTTTAAAAAGAAAATTATACTTGTTTATCAAAATTGAATGCAAATTAGCTCTAATTCGAAGTTGCATAATTAAAACCAAAGCAAAACCTAACCCTCAAATAAACAAAAATTTTAGAATCTGAAGATGCTTTATCGTTCTTCTCTTAGCTGGCAGGAAGACAGTGAATTTATTATATAATAATTTTCCACTGTTGGATTTTATGTAAAAAGACAGGATTTTGTATAAGATAGAAATACATTTGCTTTGTAATGTGTTCTGTAATAAATAGGATAAACATATCAAATGAGAAATCTCTGGGAGTAAAAGGCATGCAAAAAAATTATTAAAGCTCAGTATTTAACAATCTTTGGCTCACACATTGCTATATTTATAAATCTGTTTATATTGTATTTCCATTTTATTTTCAGAACTATGTTTTCTAAAATAATAATAGTTATCTTAGCAATTGGAATAAAACAATTTATGTTGATTCTAAATACATAAACATTAATAATGGCTTCCTTATGTAAATGGTATACAAATGTTTTCTCAGTATATGTATATGAATACAGTATTATTGACTGTATATTTTTAACAAGTTTGTGTTTTCTCATGGGGATATATGTTTTATTTTTATTAGAATGTCTTCAATCTTTGATTTTTTATTAATAAGACTGAAATTATTTGCATTTTTAATTATTATAATACTTTAAATCTAGAATATTGCCAGCTCTAGATATCTGTAAAATTTGAAGAAAATTCGGTTGAATACATCTTAAATTTTATGTTTTTAAAAGCTCAAAATGGAAATAGCATCACAACACAAATAGATTTTTGCTTGTTTAGTAAGACTACATAAACCTATTTGAATATGTAAAATTTTATAAGAATAAGAAGTTGAGAACATATGTATGTGTGCACATCAATTTTACATAATTAAGAATAATGAAATTCAGATGATGTGATGGTATACACCTCTGAAATTTATTTCCACTATGTTATAGAATAAAAATTTATTTAAAAATCAGAGCTCTCTCAAAATTTTCCTATAATCATAATTTAAGAATGGGTATAATTATTCAAAATTATAAAGTGTGCAACATTAGGAGCCACATGGTTTAGTATGTAGCATTGTTTAGCTTTTGCAGAGATGCAAAAGAGATTTTTTCTGTTCATAAGCATTTTATTTAATGATTGCAATTTAATAAAAGCTTCAATAGCTGAAGATTTTATTTCATTTTATTTTCTAATTTTTGGGTTGTCTGCCAAAGAAGCTCTTGATGAACATTTTCAAAGAGTGAGAAAATTTGCAAATATTATTTTAAAAGTTCATTTGTGAAGTTTAATGGAATTATAAAATCATTTGCTTTGACTTACAAAGAAGTACTTCTCAAGATAAAATATTTTTAAAATACAATTATGGAAGTCTGTGATGAAAAGGTTTGCTGTCTTCTAAGATGGTTTATCTGTTCATTATCAGCATTTCTAACTGTGTGTTCATAAGAAAACATTCATGTTTTGACAATTAACATTTCTCCTTAGATTAATAGAACATTCTGGCGTGGCTTCATTTCATTAAAATTATATTTGTACCGCAACCAAATTATAAAGCATTTCTGCTTATGAGGTTCTTTAATCAGACAAGAAATTTTATTGCAACTGTGAACAAAATTCCTGAAAAGGCTTTCAGACTCCAGAGAGCTCCATTACAAGAGGTGAGTCAACCTCCTCCCAATCTGTCAGTCAGGTCAGGCTTCAGGTCTGGAAAAAAGGGCACAGTCCATGCTCTCAAATCCATAGCAGATCCAGCAGCAGGCAACCAAGCAGGATCCTTGAAGACAAGCCTACCTGCTACCGCCTATCATTTGACTTCACGGTTTAGTCTGTAGCATGGTTTAACTGTTGTAGAGATGCAAACGAGATTTTTTTTCTGTTCACAAGCATTTTATTTAATAATTGCAATTTGATAAAAGCTTCAATAGCTGAAGGTTTATTTTTTTGTATTTTTAAATTTTTGGTTTGTCTGTCTATGAAAGGACCCTGTAGTTTATAAACTCCATTCCCCAAACACACCCATCCCTCTGACCTTAGAGGGTTCCTGAGACACAGACTCTAGTGAGCTTCATCACAGTGGTGAGGTGATGAGTACCTTTCTCCCAGCCAGCCAACCAGCCAGTCAACCCAACCTTCAGGCCTGAGCAACAGAGCAAGACTCATACTCCTAAAACCCATCACATCCCAATCTGCAGATAAGCAATCAGGACTCGTGCTGGTGACCAGGACCAGGATCATCCCTCATCTGATCCTGTAGCCTAAAAGACCCACTCCATTCCTCAGACCCTTGGCGACCTCAACTGCTTCCTGAGACACTAAATCCATTGACTCTGATTTCTCTTTCTTTTTCTTTCTTTCTTTTGTTTTCTGTTTTTTTCTCTTCTTTTTTTATTTTTTTTTGAAGAACAATATTAAATTTTATATAAAAAAGCAAAACATCCAGGATAGCTAAAAAATAAAAAAGCCCATACAGTAATAAAATTTCTCTTTTCTCTAAAATACATGAAACATAAAAAATAGAATCTAAAGCTCCTCAAGCCAGGTTAGGCCCAAATACAGATGATGAAAGCACACTAGGTCATAGCTAATGCCCACAGATGTACTATAGTGACCACAAATTCCTGCTAAGTAACCCTTCTACAGTCAAACCAGAAGTTATTTTTTAATTACTTTGTATGTGTGTGTGTTTTAAATCATTTTATTCACCCATCATCTTTCAATGAAATAAGAATTCTTTTGTTTAAAGTCCACTAATGAATAAGTACATCCCCTGCTTATCCTTCTGGGTTTGTGACACATTACTCAGGAGGATATTCTCCAAATCCATCCATTTCCCTGCAAATTTTACTATGTCATCTTTCTTACTGCTGAGTAGTACCCCATTGTGTAGATATATCTCCGTTTGTTAATCTATTCCTCACTTGAAGGGCATCTAAGTTGTTTCTAGGTGCTTGCTATTATGAATGATGTTGCTATGATTATAGTTGAGCTATTGCTTTGGCAGTGTGAATGTGTGTCTTTAAGGTATATGCCCAATAGTAGTATTTCTGGATCTTTGGGAGCTTCCATTGCACCAGTAGCACCTACTAAACTAAGAACAACTTCCTGACACAGAGAACACTTCCTTTGATTGGAAGAAAAGATGGGTAGACTTCAGTGCAACAATACATTCAACAACATAAAAAAATAATCTGGCACCACTAGAACCTAGCAGTTTTACAACAACAATACCTAAACATTCCAATATAAAAGAAGCAGAAGAAAATGAACTAAAATAACTTTATGAAGAAGATAAAGCCTTTAAAAAATAAATGAAACAGGAAATGTAAAACTCCCTTAAAGATATTAAGAAAAAGACAAACAAAAATTGAAAGAAATCAATAAATTCTTTAAAGAAAATCAAAAAAGCAATCAAACAAATAAATAAAACAGTACAAGACTTAAAAATTAAAATAATACCCATAAAGAAGTGTAGCGGGAAATCATGGATTGTACAGGTGTGGGAGGGGCATGGTCTGCGGAGATGGAAGCAGAGCGTGCTAGCCCTAGAAGAATTGGTGCAGGAACAATTACAAGCTCAACATATTGAAGAATCGACCAGCCCATGGAATTCCCCTGTATTTGTGGTCAAGAAGAAGTCTGGGAAATGGAGAATGGTGACAGATTTAAGAGCAATTAATAAGGTGATTCAACTCATAGGCACCCTACCTGGTATACCTTTACCTTCTTTGCTACCTAAAGGATGGCCTATAATAGTTATTGATCTGAAGGACTGTTTTTTTTTTTTTTTTACAATATCTCTACAGGAACAAGACAGGGAAAAGTTTGCTTTCACTGTACCTAATTTTAATAATTCATACCAGGTAAAAAAGGTACCAATGGAGGGTCCTTCCACAAGGGATGTTGAATAGCCCCACCCTG
>PVIH01017745.1:26618-40915 GCA_004025045.1 Sigmodon hispidus | reverse complement strand
GTGCAGATGCAGGTTGCGACGCTAAACAGTGCAGTCAAATTACCTAGCTATGTTTTTAGGAATTTGAGAGGAGCATGTCCATTTGCATGTGGGTTGTTGCCCTGAATCTCCCGCCTCTGCGAAAATAGGGTGTGGACGGGTCCTGAGGTATCTAGGGGGACGCCTCAACGATATTCTTCGGATGATGTTCCAGTTGCACTGCCCTACCTGTGTCTTTTATTAAAACAAAAAGGGGGAACTGTTGGGAGCTGCGTGAGTGCCGCGCCTTAAAGATGGTGCTGGCTTCCGCCTTCCGCCACCCCGACGGCGAGCGCTCCTCCGACAAACAATTCCAAATATGGTTTGTGCGGAGCTGACTCGCTTGCTTCCGTTTGCGTGGCCCTATGGTAGAGGTCCACGTGGCAGTAGCTGAGTGGTGAACCTGGGGTTTAAAGCTGGCTGCACGGGCTGGGAGCGGCTGCTGCAACGATCTTCAATAAAGGACCTGGTCAATTGCCACGGAAGGATCCTGGTGCCGTGTCTTTTCCTGCTGGTCGGGGTTTGGCGCGGCGCACCCAGCCAGGTCTGTGGGGGTAGGAACAACGTCAGCCTCATGACGAACTTGCCCTGGTCTCCTCTTGAGTGAGAACAGCCCGATTACAACAACAGGTTGTGTAAGAAGAAAAGCAAACTCCAGGAGTCTGCCTGTCCCCTCCAGGATCGGGAGGGCTCAAGGCCTCTTCACAGTCTACCACATTGTTTTGTTGTTGCCGTTATTGGAGTGAGGTCTCATGTATCCCTGACTTGGAACTATGTAGCCAAGGCTAGATTTGAACTTCTCATGTCCTTTCCGATACCTCCCAAGGGCTGGAATTACAGGCATGTATCACTTACACCTGCTTTATTCCACACTGAGGATGGAACCCAGATCCACTCTTGCTGCTGCTGCTGCTGCTGCTGCTGCTGCTACTGCTGCAGGTTGCTTGGTTTCAGCTTAACAGAAAAACAGCAGTTTCCTGTAAGGAGCTCAGCACTGCACTTATGACCTCAGTACCGAGAAAATATCTCATGCCAATGGAAAATGTGACAAAAACAGGGTTTGTTTTCCAGAATTTTGGATGAAAAAAATATGCAAAATTCACCACTAGCTAAATGAGATTATGGTTATTATCTGTTGAGTATTTTCTTTCCTAAAGAGCACTACCTTAAAGTTTATTAAGTCACTTGTAGAATTAGGGAAATCCCAGTAGAACTGACAAGTGTGCATTTCTCCCATGGTTCAGTTTGCCCAGGGTTTGTGTTACAAACATATTTTTAAAAATTGTAGTACTGGGTGGGGCTGGAGACATGGCTCAGCGGTTAAGAGCACTGGTTGCTCTTGCAGAGGACTGGAGTTCAATTCCCAGCACCCATATGGCAGCTCACAACTGTCTGTAACTCCAGTTCCAGGGAATCTAACACCCTCATACAGACATATATGCAGGCAAAACAATACATGCAAATAAAAAGTTAATTAATTGGTTAATTATTTTTGAAAATTTCAGTTTGAGATTATAAGACCTAATGCATGCTGAGTAGGTGTTCTACCATGGATCTACATACCACCTTGGGATGGTATGTAGCTCTAATTCATTTTTAATTTTGGGACAGTCTCAGTAAGCTGCCTCAGCTGGCCTTGAACACAATCTGTAACCCAGGGAGGTTCTATGAGTCTCAAAAGGAACAGTTTGCTTTGCAAGTTAATGGGAGACCAAAGCGGAAATGTATACCTTGCAGGTTAAGGGTTCTGTTTGCTGTTAGGACAGTTAAGAATGAGTTCCTGTTTGTTCTATGTTACGTCTTGCAAGTTAAAGTTACTATTTGTAATTAAGAAGATGTCTCTGTTTGTCTTGTGTTAAATCTTGGTTAAAGAATAAGTTCCTGTTTGTCCTGTGTTAAGTCTTGCAAGTTAAGGTTTCTATGTGTAATTAAGAAGTTCCTGTTTGCCCTGTGTTAAAGTCTTAGTTAAAAAATAAGCCCCTTTGTCCTACATTAAGTCTTTGCAAAGTAAGTTTTCTATTTGTAATTAAGAGTAAGTTTCTGTATCTTAGATCTGCTGTAAACCCCCCATTCACATGATATGTATCCTCACCCTTGACCCACCCCTTTATTGTATCTTTCTAACAATGTTTAACAGCCAACTCTCTCCACCCTGTGAACACCTTATCTTTCCTTTTTTTTTAAAAGATATATTTATTTATTATGTATACATATACAGAAGAGGATACCAGGTATCATCATAGATGGCTGTGAGCCACCATGTGGTTGCTGGGAACCGAACTCACGATCTCTGGAAGAACAGTCAGTGCTCTTAACCTCTGAGCCATCTATCCAGCCCCCACCCCCCACCTTATCTTTCCTATAAAAGAAACTTCAAGGGAACAACAGGGTCTGCTCTCTCAAATTCCCATTTAGGGTGAGCCAATGGGCCGGTCAGTCCCTGGTGTGCCCCAAAATACAGCTTACTTTAATTGGACAATCATAATCAATTTGGTCTTTTCTCCTCTAATTCTGAGCTCCAGAATAGGGATTCCAGGCCTACCCATGAGGCCTGGGAAACCTGGATTGTCTGGGATGGGATGGGGAGGACTGAGGGCTTTGCCCTGACCCAGGTCCAGGAGTCACTGTGTATACAAGGCCCCTTTCCTGGGGATGCTGCTCACCCACCATGGTGGCTCTGCTGGTGTCCCCTGGAGGAAAAGGGCTCTGATGTCCTTGCCAAGCCCAGTGAGGATATCAGCTGTGTCCAAGATTGGCCAACAGGCAGAAGCACATCCCAAGACCTCCCTCAAAGGCACTGTATCAGTGAGGACGGTGGCTTCAGATTGTGGAATCCCTCCTTCCTGCTTCAAGTTGAGCCCAGTCCCCGGGCCTGTTTCCAGATATGGCTACATCTGCAGGTACTGAAGGTAGGCCCGCCATGCACGCCGGAGCAGCTGGCAAACAGGATTAGGCCTTCCTAGGGCTGGGCCTGCCTTCACCAGGTACAAGCAGCATTGGTGCTCTGTGCAAAACCCCAAGAATGGGCTAAGAGTAGGGGGAATGGACTCTTTCGTTGCTATTGGCTCTTCTTGAAGCATCATGTTAGTTCCACGATATTGTGAACACCTGAGGTAGAGGAACTTCATTCATAGTTCCAAGGGCAGGAAACTCAAGATCAACCTTCCAACAACATCATAGACCACCAGCCACCAGCAGCTCCTCAGCACAGACCCTCCTCAGGCTTCTAGACCCTTCTTCCTCCCTGTCTGACCTCCCCTACAAAGATATATCTTACTACTCCCATAAGAAGGGGGCTTCATTATTGCACACATTTTATTGAGTGTTATAATAAAATCTGGAGCCAGATATTGGGGAAAAGCTGAAATATTAGAGAGACAAGGAACAGAGCACAGCCAGTTCTCACCCAGCCAACTCCTCAGGCAGAATGGAGTAGGTCCTATTTCTACAGTCTGCCCTGGGCACACAGACAATGGGAAGAACTTCTGCCTGCTCCATCACCGCCTGGATCTGTTAGGCCTGGAGATGTCTGCCTCCTGAGTGATGGGATTAAAGGCATGGTCATCACTCCCTGACCTTCATGGCTTGCCTCTGTCTTCTGATCTTCTAGACTATTTTTATTAAATATACAATATACACCATGCTTCCTGCCTCCACTCCTTGCTTGCGTCTCCTTGCAACCTCCTCAGTCCAGCCTTTTGGCTCCAGCCTATCAGGTGCTTTATGGGCTCCACTCACCTGCATTTGTAGCTGTGTTCCGTGAAGAGAGAAAACTTGGCTCAAGAAACTCCATTTTGCATTCTAGTAGCTATTTTATAAAAAGGCAAAATAAAGTTTAGTTTTGCATTTCTGGCGGGGGGCTGGGTGCTCAGTTCTGGAAGAAGAATAATCATGCCTGATCAGTCCTGGGAAAAGAACATGTTCTAAAAGAGTAGACCTAGCAGGGGCCTCCTCAGTTCTGAGAGAAGAATAGCTTCCTACCTGCCCAGCTCTGGGAGATTAGCCAAGACATCTTGCCCAGTTCTGGGAGAGGAATAGATTCTTGCTTGCTTATTTCTGGAAAAAAACAGCCACCCCAGGTAGGATCCAGGTGGGGTCCATCCAGGTGGGGTTCAAAGATACTCTGGGGCAGAAGACCCTAAGCACGAGCCAATCAGTAGCACATCAGTATCCTGTCTCCAAGCAACCAACTTTGTTGTAACTTTTGCCTACAAAAGATTACTTGTAACCAAAGACAACAGCTCCTCCTTGCTCTGTTGTCACAGAAGCTTGAAGTCTGCTCCCTGCCTGGCTTGTATTGCGTTGCTTTGCTGTTGCATTCCAGACATCCCTGTCTCCAGTGGTCTCTCTGGACATAACACTTTGGTCTCTGTCAGTGTTCAACCCCATGACAGGAGACACAGCACTCATGCCTCAATGAGGGATTCCTGGACCCTGGGGAGGGTTCTTCTCTGGGACTAAACCGTAAGGCTGCAAGCTTAGGAACCCAGAAAGGCCTTGGGAAGACAGTCACCTACTAGTGTATGTTGGCACCCAAGAGCTGGCTGCAACCAAGAGCTTCTTCCAGAGTCAAGGGTGCCTGTGAGAGCCGAGTACCACTGCAGTCCTTGGAGGAACTGACCTCAAAGGAACACAATGATCAGCAGACCCAGCAGCAGGTTCTTACAGCCAGGGTCCCACAGCTCCAGGGTCCATCCATCCCCACCAGCAACGGTGTGGAGGTAGTCATCAAGTGACTGGGGCAGGAACTTCAGACAGATGAACACTCCTTCCTGTAATCTCAGGATAAAGCCAGTCACTGCCTGAGAGCATTCTCACAAGTTCTTGTACTTCCCCTCTGTGGTGATATATTATCTATCAAATAAAGATTGCCTGAAGACCAGAGGACAGAGCCAGCCACAGAGTTAGTCACAGAGATCAGCCTAGGTGGCACATGCCTTCAATCCCAGCACTAGGGATCATACACCTTCAATCCCAGACTAGGGATCATACACCTTCAACCCAGCACTAGGGGTCATACACCTTTAATCCCAGCACTAGAGATCATACACCTTCAATCCCAGCACTAGGGATCATACACCTTTAATCCCAGCACTAGGGTCATACACCTTTAATCCCAGCACTAGGGATCATACACCTTCAATCCCAGACTAGGGATCATACACCTTCATCCCAGCACTAGGGATCATACACCTTCAATCCCAGCACTAGGGATCATACACCTTTAATCCCAGGACTAGGGATCATACACCTTCAATCCCAGGACTAGGGATCATACACCTTCAATCCCAGCACTTGGGATCATACACCTTCAACCCAGCACTAGGGGTCATACACCTTTAATCCTAGCACTAGGGTCATACACCTTCAATCCCAGCACTAGGGTCATACACCTTCAATCCCAGCACTTGGGAACACATGCCCTTAATCCCAGGATTAGGAAGGTTGAAACATGGAATGATTTGGCTGGGTAGAGAAAGGAATATAAGACAGGAGTCCACCCCTGTGGCTCTTACATTCTGGCTTCTCTTTGGTTCTCCTGTTCAGTCTGAGGGCTTGTGGAGACAGGACCCTCCTCCTTTGGCTGAGGAGTTGGTGAAGTGACAGTTGGCTTGTCCCTCTGTCTCTCTGATCTTTTAGCATTTGCCCCAATGTCTGACTCTGGGTTTTTATTATAAGATCAGTTAGGTTTTGTGCAATGCTCCTCCCTCTATTTATAGAGGAAAGAGGAAGCCCTGAGTGAGTGAAGTCCTGAGTGAATGTATACTTTGGCATGGACACAGTCATGTCAAGGACTCTAAGACCTTGGACCCATGGGACAATTGGCAAAGTTATCGCCCAAATGGTTCAGGCTCAAGAGAAATGGTAAAGCTATTCTGAAGAGTCCATTTTGAGTCTGAGTGTTTCTGGACAATTGATCATCGTATGCAAAGGCTATCAACTGTAGGCCCCTCCTTTTCAACCTGAGACTGCTGGCCTACAGAGACCTCCAACAGAGACTAGCTAATGCCTTCCCCTGCGATATACCTAACAAACACACTGAGGTTCTGGGTGTGGCAGCAGTGTTAGCATTAGTGAACCCTACCTGATGCCAGCATCACTGTACATGTGTCTGTGTGTCTGTTCCTTCTTCATTCTCTCACTGCCCATAGCTAGGGCTCCAGGACCAAGCTTCCTAGGTCACATGCTGCTCACCACACTCATCCTCCTAACACTGCTGACACTGTCCAGATTGTGATGCAGCCAGGGAACCCACGTTGGGCATTGGTCATGCTGCATGGACTTTGCAACAGCCAAAGTCATGAGACAAATAAACCTCTTTCCTTTGTGCATGACCCAGCACAATGGCTAATATTGATTTATCTATCTGACAAAATCTAAAATCATCTGTGAGACAGGCTTCTGGATGTATCAGTGTAGGAATATCAAGACTAGGTTCATTGAGGTGCTAACTAAGGGTGGCACTATCCTACGGGCTGGGGTCCAGGACTAAATAAAAACAGAGAAAGCAAACCAAGCACCAGCATTCATGTGTATGTCTCTCTCTGCTTCCTGACTGCGGATGCAATGTGACCAGTTGTTTCCCTGTAGTGATGAACCAGAGCCTCAAATAAATCCTTTCCTTCTTCAATTTCTTTTGTCAAGGTACTTTGTCACAGCAACAGAAAGTAACTAACACACTCCAGTGCCAGGTATTTTCTTAAGAGATCTTCAGTGTCACACTTCCAATGACAGACGGTGAGATGGCTCCCGTTGTACATACCCCACAGGAACATGAGTATGTACATGCCCACCGTTAGTTGCTCTGTGCTGTCCTTCCACTGTAGATGCCCACGTAGGATTGCTTTGGTAGGCCTACAGTGGCTTTTTTGAGAAACTGCCACACTTTTCCCACAGTGGCTGTGATTCATTTTTTTATACCTTTTTTTTTTTTTTTTTTTTTGCAAAAGATCTTTAAAAAGGAAAAGTAGTACAGTCGGCAGGGACAGTCGTTTGGCCTGCAGCGTGTGGAAGAGCTGGTCCTTTGCGAACCCATGGCTAGCTGTGATCACTAGCATCCCCATTATTCCCGGACTCTCATCCTTGGCACAGACATGAAGGTCCAGCCTTGCAAAGCCCTGCCCATGGGAGGGAGCCTGTTCCTAGCTCCCCAAATCTGACTCCTTCTGCTCTGAAGTGGCTCCCCAACAACCCATGGAGGGCCCTCATTTCCCCTGTGGTCTCACAGTGTGAGCAATAATCTGCTAGTACCCTCCATGTGCCTGTGGTCCTTAGCCTATATCTGAACCAGTTTGGGGTGGGGAGACCCCTGCCATTGAACTGTACCATCTGGCATCTTCTGTAGTTACTGCTGCCACGGGCAGGCCTCTCCTGCAGTGTGTCCTGGTGTTGATGTAGCCAGCTTTGCCATCTATATTTCCTGCAGAGACAGAGCTATAAACAAGAAAAACTCCTGTTGTGATTATCTGTGGTTTGAATTGAAACCCAAAGGCTCATGTTCTGGAAGCTTGGCCTTCAGTGTAGATGTCCTAGTTAGGATTTCTCTTGCTGTGAAGAGAGGCCATGACCATGGCAACTCTTATTAAAAAAAAAATATTAAACTGAGATGGTGACTTACAGTTTCAGAGGTTCAGTCTATTATCATCATGGTGGGACATGGTGGCATGCAGGTAGACGTGGTGCTGGTGGGGTGGCTAAGAGGTCTACATCTTGTAGGCAACAGGAAGTGGTCCGAGACACTGGGCATGGCTTGAATATATATATATATATATATATATATATATATATATATGAGACCTCAAGGCCCACCTCCACAGTGACACTTACACCAACAAAGCCACACCCACTACAACTAAGCCACACCTCTTAACAGTGCCATTCCTTTTGGGGGCCATTTTCTTTCAAATCACCACAGTAGACATCTGTAAAGAAGGTGGATTCTTTAAGAGAAGGGACCTGGTGAGATGTCACAGGATCATAGAGGCATGCCCCAAAGAGATCCATGCAGTTCTCACAGTGCAGGAACAGCTCTCGTTTTAGAAGAGCAAGTCCAGATCCTCCCTCTATAGGAGTTGCCCACCATGCAGCAATGGAGCCACTACTCATGGGCAAATAAAACTCTTGTTTATGTTAGCTGCTGGGAGGCCCTGCTTGTCAGAGGTTGCCGTCTACCATGGCGGACAGCCCTCTCAGAGCTGGCAATATGGAGGACTCCCTCCCTCAGGGTGGAGGATTTCCTGCTCTCTATCTGATCTTATTTGGAGAATGTCTCTAGGCCCAGCTGTCTGACTTATCTCTAGTGTGACCCTTGCCATAGTTCACTGCAAAAGCTTCCCCCTGCTGCCCATATAGAAATTAGACACTGTGTTGGGAGCTTTATAATAGGACCGTACTGTTTAATGCAAATTAGGTGATGCCCAGCCACTGTTCCCATTCTTTATATCTCCCTCACTCTGGAACAGAGCTAAACTAGCTGTCTCACTGAAGCCGTCTCCCTGAAGGCTATTTCTGTCCTGATCACAGGCCATACAAAGCTTTGTCACTATTTCTATGTCTTTGTCCTTGCAGGTTGATGGCCAAGGGGACTCCACGGTCAGCCAGTGCCGGGTATCCTATTACAGTCACACAAATGAACACAGCAGCCAATCATCTTCTCATGCCCAGGGATACTGTGATTGTCAGCATCCAGGGGCAGAAATCCAGAAAGACCTTTGTCTCCTAAATTATGGGATTAAAATGTGGGTTACCACTCTCTGGCTTTCATTGCTTAACTGTAGGTGATTCTGTTCTCTGATATTCCAGGCTGATTTTATTAAATATACAATATACCACCACACTTTGGAGCTGAGGGGGAACTTAACTTTCTGGAGCAGCAGAAAAGGGAAGAAACACACCTTTGGGGCTCTGTCATCTTCTCTTTATTTTTTTTTACTTCTATCTAGATGTACTTCTATCTCTTCTGTACCTCTCTTGATGTCTTCCTTCTAACTAACTTTATTTTCCTCCTTTCAGCTTATATACCAGCAAAATCTTTCCAGCGCTATAAAAATCACAATGTGGTTACATTCTATTACTAAGTAAATGGTAACAATGACTACAAGTAAAAAGATAACATGTTTTTCATATCCCTCACATGATTTAAACATTTTATGTTTACAGGTGAAATCCAAATAATCTCCAAGAACCCACACACATTCATGTCCAAACAGCTTGTTATAGATTAACAGACTGTGGGCAAGCAAGGTATTTTTCTCAGCCAGTTTTTTTTTTTTTTTTTTACTAGAAGGCTGCATTTTACAGTTACAAAGAAATGATCAATCACTTTATTATTTATCTTAAATGGTAATCTTATAAAAAATCTTTTTAAAAATCACAAATCTAAACTTTTATATATGAAAACAGTCACTTCTATTTTAAATTCTTGAGGTGTATATCCACTTATCAATGGTTTTTTATATCAGGAATCTGAGGAAAGAAATAGGCACAAGGAATTAATCATCACCTTTGATCAGCATTCTATTATAGCAAAAAAGGTTTGTCAGCCAGCAATAGTCATGCTGCCATTATTCTGGGTTTTTTTAATATTTATTTTTATTTTTTATGTGAATTGGTGGTTTGCCTACATGTATAACTGTGTAAGGGTGTCAGATCTTGGAATTACAGACAGTTGTTAGCTGCCATGTGGATGCTGGGAATCGAACTCAGGTCCTCCAGAAGAACAGTCAGTGCTCTTAACTGCTGAGCCACCTCTCCAGTCCAAAGATTTATTTATTTATTATGTATACAGGATTCTGTCTTCATGTATCCCTGCTTGCCAGAAGAGGGCACCAAATCTGGTTATAGATGGTTATGAGCCACCATGTGGTTGCTGGAAACAGAACTCAGGACCTCTGGAAGAACAGTCAACACTCTTAACCCCTGAGCTACCTCTCCAGCCCCACATGCTAAAATTTGTAAGCATTTGTTACATCAATATAAAAATATCATGAGTATCGGGTAGGAAGACAGAGGGGATCAGTCAAAACTATCAGTTGTGTTCATGTAATGGGACTGGTATAGGCTTCCTTATACTGTGGTTTTTCTGAATTCTTCTACTTTTATTTAATTTAAAAAATTACTTCCCCAAAGCTGGCATCCCAGTTATCTTGTGAGAGTCAGCTCCTGACATGCAGTCTTTGTATCCTGCACAGCTATGCCACATGTATAGGATGACTCTGCTCCCCAGTGACACAGTGGTAATTAGCATCCAGAAGGTAATAAATGGCAGTTACTAATCCTGGCCCCAGCCTTCATCTCCCACCCACCTTACAGTCAAATTCAGTATCAGGCAGTAGATGAGAAGGCTTGTGGGGACTGGAGGCCAGATTAGAAGCCAGGACTCACAGAGAACAGCTCAGCTTCAGAGAGATTTTAAACTCTGAATACCAGCACACATTCTTTAAACATGAGTTTGGATCTGTGGCAAAGCTTTGCCCTAAAGAATGACATGGGGGCTAGAGAGACAGCTCAGCAGTTAAAAATATGCACTGATTTCGAAGAGCACCTGGGTTCCTAGCATCCACATTAGGCAGCTCACAACTTCCTTTAACTCCAGTTCCATGGAAGCTGATGCCCTCTTCTGGAATCTGAGGATACTGCACTTATATGGTGCACATATTTAAACAGATTGACACAAACTATTAAAATAAAATTTTTCTTTAAAAATAATAAAATTAACTCCTTAAAAATATAGTTGGTGGTAGAATGCTTGCTTAGAGCATAAGAAGCATTGGATTCTGACCCCAATATCACATACAGAAAAACAGTTATTCATCTGTCTCTAGTTTCTCTAAGGAGCCTAAGAGTTCAAGTTCAACCTAAGTGTTTTAGTTAAGGTTTCTATTGCAGTGTTAAAACATCATGGCCAAAACAATTGGGGATGAAAGGGTTTAATTTCATCTTATACCTTTCAGCTCACAGTCCATTTTAGGAGAATCAATGTCAGGTCCTGCCTGACCTGCTGAACAGTCCTGAATAGAGGAATGAGCATTGAGAATTTACAGAGACAGAAGACTAGGAGACAAAAATAGAGTCACTATGGCTCTCAGTCAATAGCAAAGCAGCCCGGAGTTTATTTCTCATGGCCTTTTTATACAGAAGTAAAGAGGTAAAAAGACCTTCCTGTCTCAAAGACACCATGCTTCAGGGTACAAAGTACAAGCAAGCATAAACATCTTCTTAATTCTCAAAACATCTAGTAACCATGCCTTTGGCCAAACATTCTATAATTCAGCCTTGTGAAGTAAAACAAGCTTGGACTCTCTGACTTTGAGTCGAGATGGAATGGAATCACATAATGGAGTTACTGTGGGCTTCCACATATCAAAGCAGAAACTGAAGCAGGAACCACAGATGAACACTGCTCACTGGCTTGCACTCTGTGCTTTTCTCAGCCTGCTTTTTATATAACCAGTGATCACCTGCCCAGTGGTGGCACCACCCACAGTGATCTAGGATCCTACATGTCCATGATTAATCTAGAAAATGCTTCCACAAAGTTGCCTACTGATTAATGTGATGGAGACATTTTCACATTTATGTCTTCTTTCCAGATAAATCTAGCATGTGTCAAGTTGACAAAACAACCAAAACTAAAAAATTGTCTTTATGGGGGCTGGAGAGATGGCTCAGTGGTTAAGAGCACCGTCTGCTCTTCTAGAGGACCCGGGTTCGATCCCCAGCACCCACATGGCAGCTAACAACTGTCTGTAGTTCCAGTTCCAGGCAAATACCAAGGCAAATAATAAAGTTTAAAAAAAAATTGTCTTTATGTTGTTTAGAATAAATATCAAAAGTCCAGTGAAAAGACTCAGGATACAACCCTTGGAACACCATTTCCACCCATTGCTTCCCTAATCCCAAGCCAACAGGGAAAACTCCTGTAGGCCAGAGCTTTCCATTAACACCCAAGTTTGTTGGACAGCTTCTATCTACAAACTCTACTCCAACCCCAAACTGTCCCATCATCCAGTGACCTCAGTGGCTACCTGAGACCCAGAGGTCATCAGTTCCTATTAGATCAAGAGCTCATATAGGATCAGGAACTTCTACTGGACCAAGAGCTATATTGGACCAAGATCAAATCCCTGAGACACAGGAACAACCAGCTCCTATTGGGCCAAAAACAGCTCACTGAGACACAAAATATGCTACTTACAGAGGGATCAAGAACTCAGACTGGACCAAGAGAGGCTTTCTAAGAGACAGCCACAACCAGAGCAGATTGTACCAAGTACAGCTCCCTGAGATATAGACAAATCCTGCATCAATCTGAGGAAGCAATGAGCAGACACCAGTGCAAGAATATATATAACAACATAAAAAACAGTATGGTACCACCAGAATCTGGTGGTTCTATAGTAGCAAGACCTGACTATGCTGATGTAGAAAAGGCAGGAAAAAAATGACCTTAAAAAAAACTTTATAAAGAGAATAGAAACTTTAAAAGAGGAAATAAAAAAATCTCCCTTAAAGAAATAGAGAAAAAGACAAGCAAAAAACTGAAAGAGATCAACAAATTCTTAAAAAAAATAAAGAAAATAAAAAAGCAATTAAACAGGTGAAGAAAATAGTTTAAGATTTAAAAATTGAAATAGAATCAATAAAAAAGACACAAACTGAGGGGATGATGGAAATGGAAAGTCTGAGTAGAAGAACAGGAACTTTGGATGCAAACATAACAACAAAATGCAAGAGATGGAAGAAAGACTCTCTGGTGTGGAAGATTTGATAGTGGAAATAGATACATCAGTCAAAGAAAGAAAACACTAAAGCCAAAAAAAGTCATAACACAAAATGTCCAGAAAATCTGGAATAACATGAAAAGACCAAAACTAAGAATAATAGGAATAGAAGAAGCATACCAGTTCAAAGGCACAGAAAATATATTCAACAAAATCATAGAAGAAAACTTTCCCAATCTAAAGAAGAAAATGCCTATAAAAATACAAGAAGCTTACAGAACATCAAATAGACTAGACGCTCCCCTAAAAAGTCTGTTCATCACATAATAAGCCTCTAAACCTACAGAATAAAGAAAGAATATTAAGAACTGCAAAGGAAAAGGCCAAGTAACTTATAAAGGCAGACTCATCAGAACAACACCTGATTACTCAATGGAAACAATGAAAACCAGAAGGTCCTGTCAGATGTTATACAGACACTAAGAGACCATGGTTGCCAGCCAAGACTGCTAGAGCAGTAAGAGAACAAAGGGAGATCAAGGAGATACAAACTGGAAAGAAAGAAGTGGAACCATCACTATTTGCAAATGATATGATAGTACATATAAGTGACCCAGAAAATTCTACCAAGGAACTCCTACAGCTGAAAACACTTTCAGCAATATAGCAGGATATAAGCAATAACTACAAATAACATTAAATATCTCAGGTTAACTCTAACCAAAGAAGTGAAAGGCCTATATGACAAGGAATTTAAGTCACTGAAGAAATAAATTGAAGATATCAGAAAATGGAAAGATCTCCCATGAACTTGGATAGGTAGAATCAGCAATTATAATGGCAATCTTACCAAAAGCAATCTACAGATTCAATGAAATCCCCATCAAAATTCCAACACAATTCTTCACAGACCTTGAAAGAATAATACTCAATCTCATATGAAATAGCCAAAACAATCCTGTTCAATAACAGAACTTTGGTAGGCTTCACCATCCCTGACTTCAAGCTATACTAATAGAGCTACAGTAATAAAAAACAGCTTGGTACTGGCATAAAAACAGGCTTGTGGGAGTCCACACGGCTGTCCCTAGCGCCATGTCGGGTTCTTCTAGCGTCGCCGCCATGAAGAAGGTGGTTCAGCAGCTCCGGCTGGAGGCCGGGCTCAACCGCGTGAAGGTTTCCCAGGCAGCTGCAGACTTAAAACAGTTCTGTCTGCAGAATGCTCAACATGACCCTCTCCTGACTGGAGTGTCTTCAAGTACAAATCCCTTCAGACCCCAGAAAGTCTGCTCCTTTTTGTAGTCATATATCTTGAGGTTTCTCAAGCTACTTTTCACGAACCAGTGAATATTCAAGAAAACTCAATTTGAAGTCTGTACAAAAGCTTCTCTATAACATGTGCCATGATAAACAATCTTTTACTTGTCAGTTCTTAACATCTACCTCTCTGAATTTTCATGGATTTCTGTTTCACAAGGTTTAACTATTTTATATACACTGGCTGTAGTATACAATAAAACAGCATACAAATTCTGGCCTTGCAAAAAAAAAAAAAAA
>PVIH01017745.1:0-26518 GCA_004025045.1 Sigmodon hispidus | reverse complement strand
CAGGCTTGTGGATCAATGGAATCAAACTGAAGACGCCAATCTTAATCCACACACCTATGAACACCTGATTTTTGACAAAGAGATCAAAAATATACAATGGAAAAAAGATAGCATCTTCAACAAATGGTGTTAGCATAACTAAATGATGGTATATAGAAGAATGCAAATAGATCCATATCTATCACCCTGTGCAATACTCAAGTCCAAGTGGATCAAAAACCTCAACATAAACCCAGTTACACTGTACCTGATAGAAAAAAGTGGGAAATAGCCTTGAACACATTGACACAGAAGACCACTGCATAAATATAACACAGGTAACACATACACTGAGAGAAACAATTAATAAATGGAACCTCCTAAAACTGAGAAGCTTCTGTAAGGCAAAGGACATGATCAATAAGACAAATGACAGCCTATAGAATGGGAAAAGGCTTTCACCAACCTTACATCTGACAGAGGATAGATCTAAAATATATAGGTAACTCAAAAAAATAGAGGTCAAAAAACCAAATAATCCAATTAAAAAATGGCGTACAGAGCTAAACAGGAAATTCTTAATAGAAAAACTCCAAATGGCTGAAAGACACTTAAAGAATTGCTCGACATCCTTAGCTGCAAGAGAAATGAAAATCAAAACAACTCTGAGATACCATCTTACACATGTCAGAATGGCTAAGATCAAAATCATAGATGACAGCCTATGCTGGAGGGAATGTGGAACAAGGGGAACACTCTTCCATTGCTGGTGGAAATGTAAACTTGTACAGCCACTTTAGAAATCAGTATGGCAGTTGCTCAGAAAACTAAGAATCAATCTACCCAATTGTCCAGCAATACCACTATTGGGCATATACCCAAAGGATGCACATTCTTACCCCAAGGGCATTAGCTCAACTATGTTCATAGCAGCATTATTCATAATAGCCAGAACCTGGAAACAATCTAGATGTCCCTTGGCTGAAGAATGGATTAAAAAATTGTGGTGCATTTACACAATAGTGTTAAAAAAAAAAAAAAAGACATGCTGAAATTTGCAGGCAAATGGATGGATCTGGAGAGTATCATTCTGAGTAAGGTAATACAGACCCAGAAAGATAGACATGGTGTGTACTCAGTCATAAGTGGATTTTAGATGTAAAGCAAAGGATAATCAGGCTACAATCCACAACCCTCGAGCAGGTAGGTAACAGGAGAAACTTAAGAGAGACATCCATGGATCCCCCTGGGAAGGGAAAATAGAAAAGATCTCCTGAGTAAATTGGGATCATACAGGGGCAGGGAGCAAGGGGAGGTGGGAAGAAAACACGAGAGAATGGGATAGTTGAGTAGGGGGAACAACAGAGAGGGAGAACAAAGAAACAGGTATCTTGATAGAGGAAGCCATTGTGGGGTTAGAGAGAAACCTAGTGCGAAGGAAAACCCAAGAATCCACAAGATGACCTTGGCTAGAATTCCAAGCAATAGTGGATAGGGTATCTGAATAGGACTTTCCCTATCATCAAATGAATGACCACCCTAAGTCATAGAAACGTCAACCAGCAACTGATGGAGGCAGATGCAGAGATCCATAACTAAACACTGGGGTGAGCTACTGGTCCAGCTGAAGAAAGGGAAGAGAGATTACGTGAACAAAGAGATCAGGATTATGAGACTCACAGAGTAGGCTGAGCCATGCTATTGGGAGCTCACAGACTCTGAAATGACCAGCTGGTGAACGTTCATGGAATGCATCTAAACCCTCTGAATGTAAATGATAGTTGAATGGTGTGGGCAGTCTCTTGAAGTCAGACCAGACTTCATCCCTGGTGCATGAACTGGCTTCTCAGAGCCCATACTCTGCAGGGGAACACTTAACTCAGCCTCGATACTGAGATGAGTGGATGGGGGGGTTGAGGTGGGAAGAGACTGGGGGAGGATTGGGAGGTAGAGAGGTAGAGGTACTGACTAGCGGTGGGTATGGGAAAAAAAGCTTAACGTTAAAGAAAATAATAAAAAAGTTCAGCAAATATATAATTGATACATAGTATTTTGGGGAGCAAAACTACTACTTTTAAACACTTTTCAATATAAATTTAAAAAATATGATACTTGGATATAAAAGCAATGGTAAAGAAGGCTTGTGGCTGAGCGTGGTGGTGCGTGCCTTTGACCTCAGCGCTCAGGAGGCAGAGGCTGAAGGACGTTGAGGCCACCCTGGTCTACACAGTAAGACTCAGTCTAAAAACAATAAAACAAAACAAAGCCAAACAGTTTTATAGGAGAAAGAGCAGGAGGCTTGTTCCTCCCAAGCTTGCCAGGTACCCTCAACCATTTATAAAAACATATTTGGCTTGTTGGGTATAATTCCAACTCATCCCCTGTATCTTCTGTGACATCCATATACTTCAGTTGGGGATGCAGAGAAAGAAAAGAGAATTCACTTGGTCACTACCAGTGTGGGTTCCAGCAGGGTTCTATCACACCAGGGTTCCTACCCAGGCTAATCTCCCCAGAACAGCCTGGCTTCTCTGGCCAGCCATGGTGGAAGCCCACAGCCAGAGAGGAGTTGTCATATGCAACTGCCTGAACCAGCAACAAGTGACCTTTAAGCACGGCTGTGGCAACCCTGGAAGCCAAGTAAAGGGAAAGGGGTCAGGCTTTGGGAAGGGACAGGCTACTCTGGGACACACATACCTCCCATGTAGCATGCTGTAACTGTGCTTCCTGGAATTTCCAAGATATCTGGAATCAGCCCATCTTTTTGTGCCACTCACGCTATTTGCCATTGTCTGTCTCTTTCCTCTCTTTTCCCCTCCCTCCCTTCCTTTCTTCCTTCCTCTTGCATTCATTTCTATTACATTATTGCGCTCGATACAGAACAGGAAGGTTTAACGTGCAGTCCAAGTTTCCCAGCACCTCCATGGCCCCTATGGAGAGCACAGTCCCTGCTTGCTCACCCACCAGTGCCCTCTAACACATTCATCTTTGCTTGTATTGAGTTCCACACTAGGAGGGCTCCCAGCAGCCATGATGTTCTGTTAAAGTAGGCATTTATTTTTCTTTTTTAGGAGGTAAGCTGGGGGTTCTGGTTTTATTGTGTTTGAGATATCTCACTGTTGTTCTGGCTGGCCTTGAACTCAGATATCTACCTGCCTTTGCCTCCCAAGTGCTGATTAAAGGCATGCACCACCATGGCTGGGCTTGTCTGTATATCTTAAAGACCTCTGGATCCCTTTGTCCCCATGGCCAGCATTTCAGGTTCCCTCTGTGAAGCATTGGGTCCAGACCAATGTCTCTGGCTCTAACTTAGGAACCCAGGGTTTCACACACACCAGACAATTCCTGAAGTATCAAGCAATACTGAGCTCAAAGACCAAATCACTACACCTCATCTGAGTGTAAGAACAGATGACATCCCCACATAGCCATGTAATTACCACCTCCTGTCAGCCAGCCATTTCATTTCTTCTTTCCTTTTTTTTTTTTTTTTTTTGAGTTCAGTGTCTTGTGTAGGACATATTAGCTTCTAACTGGCCTCTGCTCCAGCAAGAGTCCGCTGCTTTGGGCTGCTCTGTACACAGGCTCCTGGGGATCCCAGAGTCTTCTTTTTTTAATATTTATTTTTATTTTTTAATGTGAATTGGTGTTTTGCCTGCATGTATAACTGTGTAAGGGTGTCAGATCCTGGAATTACAGACAGCTGTTAGCTGCCATGTGGATGCTGGGAATCAAACTCAGGTCCTCCGGAAGAACAGTCAGTGCTCTTAACCACTGAGCCATCTCTCCAGCCTGATCCCAGAGTCTTCTGAGAGATCAAAAGCTCAGTATCTGGGCCTGAAGTTAGGATCAGACTGCTGCCAAACAGTGAGTGGCTGGCTGGTCTCAGTTTCCTTGAGTGTCTCTCAAGGGGCTTCTCCAAACACTTAGGTTGCTTTGTGGCAGGCCATTCCCAGAAGCCTAGGTATGGAGGAGGGGAACTCCTCATTTTTTACCTCAGAGAAAACATAATCTTTTAGAGAGTCTCCCTAAATATTATGGTGAAATATTATGAGAGTCTGATGCTGCCCCCAGCAAGGCCTCTGAGTGCAAATGTCACTGTCTGGGATGATGCTGATCTTCAGAGCATGTCCATAAACCAGAGGGTCAGTTTGGTCAGGCCAGACAAGTACTGAATAGAGACTCACCACCCTGTGGAAGCAAAAGCTGGTCATCTATGTGTATTCAAAATGTTGAGTCAGGGGACTGGAGAGGTGGCTCAGAGGTTAAGAGCACTGGCTGTTCTTTCAGAGGACTTGGGTTCAATTCCCAGCACCCACAAGGTGGCTCACAGCCTTCAGATCCATGGAATCCCACACTCTCTCTGGCCTTCAGAGGCACACACATGGTACACAGACACATACGCAGGCAAAACATTCATACTTGTAATAATAAAATAAAAACAAGATTTTTTAAAGAGAAGAAGAAGAAAAAAGGATCAGTCATGGCCTGGAGGCCTCTGTACAGTATCCCTAAGGACTTTCAGCAGCCATGTGATCAGCCAGCAGCCACAGGCACTGGGAAGAAGAAATGCCAGAGAGGCACGGGAAAATTCCTTTGTGCGTCTCCAAAATGCCAGGGGACACAGTGTCAGGCAGGGTGCTGCTGGAGGAGGTAAAATACTTTACAGAGAGAGAGAGAGAGAATACACCATGGTAGAGCACTGAGTTCCCGGAGTGGGGACAGTCTGCCAAGGGGGTGGATGTTCCTTTACAGCCGTTGAGAGGGGAGGTGTTTGATCTTTTCTGGGACTCCTGTGTGGGTTCCTGTCTGAAGAGGCAAACGGGCCTCTCATTATCTTGCTGAATAGTAAATTTTACAGTGTGTATTTCTAGAGACTGGCCATTTGTGAAATGCACCATGGGTCATCAACAGCCAAGCTCCAGGTGTCTAAGAAATCGTAGGTCCCTGAGTGTCATACTCTGAATAGCCTGATTTTTAAAGAATAGGATTTTTACTTTAACTTTGGGTCTTTTTTCCCCACAGGCAGGATCCCTAGCAGTAACCTCAGTCCATTCTAAGTCCATGTCAAATGTCCTTGGGGCTGAGCAGCTTCTGGAATATTTAAGGAGGAGGAGGAGGAAGCAGGCAGGCCTAGGAAGGCATGTAAACATCCCATCTCTTGAAGTGGTTGTTTGCTCAAAGGGGCAGTGGTCCAGGCTCTGCCTGTGATCCATCATCCTTCTTCAAACTTCATTCTGAGGTTACTGCAGGGATGCTGCCCATTCTCTCTCTCTCTCTCTCTCTCTCTCTCTCTCTCTCTCTCTCTCTCTCTCTCTCTCACACACACACACACACACACACACACATACACACACTAAGGGGCTCAGCAAAGCTGGTGCTCCGCCTTGGCTCCAGGCTGGGCTGTCCTCTCCCCTGATACCAGTCTCAGTTTCCAAGTCTAACAGGTCTTGCCCAAACTGTGACTCATAACTGCCTTTCCAAGGGCCACATCCAGCTGCTTAGAGGACCCCAAGCTGTTCAAACCATTTCCCCAATATATAGCACATTTATAGAGAAATAATGTCCACCTCTAGACTGTCTTCATCATCCTGATGCTCCAGGAGGCCGCCAGGAACCAAGGCATACCTAGGCCCAGCATCTGCTGAAATCTAACCATTCTGCATGTTAGTAGAGGACCAACAAATCTACAATTCAGCAAGGGCCTCACCTGCAGGTAACCTTGAGCACCCACTGGGGAAGAGGCTGTCGGGACTCCCACCCTCTAATATGTCCACCCCCACAGTAGTGAGCACACTGGGGATCACTGCACCTCTCCAGTGAATGGTTCAGAAACTGATGAGCATGGGGCCTGGCTCTCCATAAAGTTCCCCTTAGAGTTCAGCAGAATCTGCCACATTGCTTTGGCCTGACCCAACAGACCCCAGTGTCTGCTGCCCCTTTTCCCATTCCTCATTAGCTTTAGCATTTTTACAAAACCAATTTATACACTAAGCCACCCAGACCCTCTCCAAGCTCAGAAAGATCATATGCCACGATGAGGCTCAGACCACTGAAGTCCCATCCCAGTCCTGAGGACCCTACTAAACTAACTTTTTTCTTTCTTTGCTTGAGACAGGGTTTCACTAAACAAGCCTGGCTGATCTGGAACTCTCTGTGTAGACCAAGCTGGTCTCAAAGTCACAGGTATCCCCTTTACCTACCTCTAAGTGCTAAAATAAAAGATGTGTACCAGGCTTCCCAACACTGCTGAGCATGTTGGAGTCACTCAGGACAGAAAGATTGGCACATGGTTGACTGATCTCCTAGGCTCTGATAGAATTGCTTGCCCCTTCCAGGGACAGCCATCAGTGTAGCCAGTGGTAGACAGATGCCACACTGAACACTAACCATGGAGAACCAGTGACCTCAGTTAGAGTACTAGATTGCTGCCCTATGATGACAGGGAGCGGACACAAGAGGCCGTGTGACACTCCCCCCAGGTATGAAACTGGAGAGGGAACAGACAGAAGGAACAAGACTGGTCCTCAGTTCCCTCATCCTATCCCACAGCCCCGCTTCAAGCTCAGTGGCCCCTGAACAGGGCCAGAATCTGGCTGGGCTGATCCAAGGTAGACACAGAGTCAACTGTACACCTCATAGGCCCAGAGTCTTCATGGGCAGACCATGCTACTGAAAACCCATGAGGAGGCTTGTAGGAATCTCACCCTGCCCCTGACAACCTCACTGTGAATGTTGAGGTTGCCTCCTATAAGACAGGCCTCCTATGAGAAGTGGCCCACAGAGTGGGGAAGCTCCCTATAGGGATTAGGAATTCCCTGGAGTTTTGGGGGCTCCCTATGGGAGTTATACTGCTAAGTCCCAAGGTCCCCCGATGGGTCCCGAGGATGATTCTGGCCTTTGACTGTCTGCCAGCTCTGAGCACATGTTCCTAGATGCAATGTCTGACCACCTACAGCTCTCATTTGCATCAATTCTGCATCTGAATTAACCTCTGCAGGTGTAGCCCATCTGAGCTGTCCATAGGCCAGGACTATCCATAGGACACGGATATCTTAAAGGAAAAAGAAAGAAAGGAAAACCTCCAAGCTGGAAGTTGAGCAGAGAGTTGCCCTCGGCTTGTGGGGGCTAGTAGTTTTTTATGCCACCATCTTTGTAGCTGTTTGGGTGGGGCTGTCTACGCCAAACTACACACGGCTACAGGGTTTCCATGCAGTGCCTCAGGACAGGCATGATCTAGGGCAGACTTGTACCCCTCCACACTGACCCAAGGTGGGTGGCTGTGGCCAGTAGGTGGAGAGGTTTCTGGGACACAGCTTCTCTGCTTGCCAGACTTGCTGGGGGGACTCGATGGGCTTGAGAAGGCTCCTCCTCTGGCCTCTCTCTGCAGTCACTCAGCGCTAAGGAACTCGATTTCCAGGTACTTGCTATTCCCCGCACCTTCCATGTTCCTCACAGCTCCTGGCTCTGAGTGCCTCACTATTTATAGTCCGCTATTTGAGAAACACAGATTACTATTGTAACAGCCTTTACACTCCAGGAGAACATTGACGACACTTAGCTGACCAGTGTGCTAATGAACCTCTCTCTGGTGACTTAGTGGTTCCTCTGCCTCCCTTTGCTGATGCGATGACTGTACTTTCCTGTTCCAAGAGGCTGCTCCAAAAATATAACCTCCTTTAAATAAACTGCAATGGCACTTCCCTCAGGGAAGGCACATCCTCCTCCCCCTCATCTGCCTGTCACCCAGGAAAGCAAGGCCGATTCTCCACCAGCCTTAGAAAGCGAGGCAGGACTTCTGGGGTGGCTTTGTGTTTGCTGATGCCACGCTTACCTCCTGATGTTCCCCTAAGGCCTGAGGCTGCTGCATGCCCCGTAAGCAGAAAGAGAAAAAGAAGGAACAGAAACCCTGAGCAGGGGCCCTTGCTCCAAGGGGCTCTGTGCCAGGGAGCTTCTTCCATAGTCGATCCCCAAATCCTCAAGTGACCCACAGAGGATATAAGATGGTATAGGAAAGCTGAGGCTCAGCTCTCTGAGCTCTGCACACTGCCCATCTGAAGGTGTCCTGCAGACCATAATTTTAGGGGAGGGGGGGAGGAGAGAGGAGGGGAGGGCCTCAATAGATAAATGAAGAATGATTAAGAAACACACCAGATGTTGCCTCTGGCTTCCACACATATGCACACGTATTTTCACACATGTGTATCCACACACAAGTGAATACACATGCCCCACACCTGAGAAAAGATGTGTTTATGATACCCTTCCAGGAAACAGGGCCCTTGGGGCACCAATAGCTAGAGGGGGAAAAAATACTAGTTCCATTGAAATGAACTTTCTGACCTTTGGCAGAATTACCTAACTCCACCTTCTCTAGGCATGCACCCTACCACAGGGATGGCCTCTCCCAGAGGCAGGAGCATTGTCTTCAGGGTCTCCTCCCTACCTCACTCCTGCCCATTATAGGCCCTCAGCCACCTAAAAATGCACCATGGCCAGCTAGATAGCTCAGGGTGTGAAGGCACTTGCTACACATGCCTGACAACCTACATTTGATGCGCAGAACCCATAGCCAAAGAGAACTGACGTTTGAAAGCTGTAATCTGACCTCCACGTGTGCACCGTAGATAACTGTAGTCAGAAGTTTCAGCCTGTCCCACAGTCATTTAGTCCCAAATAATCATGCAAAAGCTTATATTAATTATAAACTGCTTGACTTATGGTTCAGGCTTATTTACTTGCTAATTCTTACTCTTTTTTATATTTTATGTGAATTGATGTTCTGCCTGCATGTATAACTGTGTAAGGGTGTCAGATCTTGGAATTACAGACAGTTGTTAGCTGCCATGTGGATGCTGGGAATCGAACTCAGGTCCTCCAGAAGAACAGTCAGTGCTCTTTACTGCTGAGCCATCTCTCTAGCCTGCTAATTCTTCTTCTTAAACTAACCCATGATTCTTATCTATGTTTTGCCACATGGCCTGGTACCCTCTCTTTGGTGCAGCATTCTCATCTTCCTTCCTCTGTGTCTCACTGGCATCTCTTACTCTGCCTTTCCTCTCCCAGAATCCTCCTAGTCTGGTTGCCCCACCTATACTTCCTGCCTGCCTTCTGGCCAATCAGTGTTTTATTAAACCAAAACTATTTACAGCATTATCTGACAGATAATAGATAAAAAATAAGACACAGAGAGACATGGGCAAGTTGGTGGCTCCCAAAGAAGCCAGCAGTCCATTCCTGCACAGACCCAGGACAAGAAACATTGAGTGATCAGCAGTAGCCTGTTCATGCCCATTCATTCCGTCCATAGCAGTTTGCTCAGAACAGCGAAGATAAATAGAAGACAATCCATTGTACAGTAGTGGGCTACTGAACTACAGCTATACTACCTCATGGAGTAATCTTGAGAATACTTTAAATGGAAGCTGGAGAGATGGCTTAGTGGTTAAGAACATGTATTGTTCTTGCAGCGGACCCAAGTTCAATTCCCAGCACATACAACTCCAGGAAATGGCCCTAACCTCAGATACACACACATATACAAAAATATACACATGTGCACATTAAAAAATAATAAGTACTAAAACTATCTTGGGTAGATTGGTCTCTGACTACTTAGAACAGCCATAAAACTGCCATAAATTTTTAAGGTGAACTGATCTCTAGACCAGCTATAAATTTCTATATAATGTGACCCTGACCTACAGGTTAACTGCCTGACCATTCAACTGCTATCTCTCTGCTTCTGTAAGCAATGCTTGCTTGGTGCAGATGTCCAGACCTGCCTTTCTACATACATCTCAATCGCCCTTTGTCTAAGTTAGAGTTTTGTGTTGTGAAGAGACACCATGACCATGGCAACTCTTGTAAAGGAAAAGCATTTAATTGGGGTGGCTTTACATTTTTAGAGGTTTAGTCCATTACCATCATAGTGGAACATGGTGGTGTGCAGGCAGACATGGTGCTGACTACATCCTGATCACAAGGCACAGGAAATGGACTGATTTAATGGATGTAGCTTGTCACTCCACAGTGACACACTTCCTCTAGCAAGGCCACACATCTTAATGAGTGCCTTAATGAGGGAGAGCAAGTGCCACTCCCTCTGGCGACCATTTTCTTTCAAACCACCACACCATTAGTGCCTTTTAAAACTTGAACAAGGGGCTGGAGAGATGGCTCAGCGGTTAAGAGCACCGTCTGCTCTTCCAGAGGACCCGGGTTCGATTCCCAGCACCCACATGGCAGCTAACAACTGTCTATAGTTCCAGTTCCAGGCAAACACCAAGGCAAATAAATAAATAAATAAATAAAGTTAAAAAAAAAAAAAAAACTTGAACAAATTGGGAGGTTGAGGCTGCTTCCTGCTATTCTGACTGGGACAGCCCCTTCGGTAGTGAATAGGACTCCATATGACTTATTAAGGTATCTCAGGAGCTTTTCTCTTCAAGTTCCCCATAAGAAAAGATTTACTTTGAAGAATATTATACAACCTTTAAAAGGGAATGGGGCTTGACACATGTCAACCTGGATGAACCTTTGAGACCTTACGTTCAAATAAAGAAGCCAGGCAAAGGTCACCCCTAGGATTCTAGTTTTGTAAAATGTCCAGAAGAGCACCATCCACAGAGATGGAGAGCAAGTCTGTGGTTTGGGGGACTGAGGAGCGAGGGAATGAGCATCCACTGTCAATGAGTGTGGGTTTCTTTGGTGAGAATGTCACGGTTATGCAATACTGCTAACTGCTAACTGCACTGAAACACTGTCCACATGGAAAGCTCAGAGGACGGGCAGCCTGCATCATCTGCTGGATGCTGCAGCTGCACCATCGTGCATGTAATTAACTCCCTACTTCTGCCTCTGCCTTGGGAGTCCTTCTGCTGACCTTGTCACTGGCCTGTCACCGATGTCCTTCAGGACAGCTACTGCATTTGTGTCTCACCACAATAAAACAGTTTTTTTTTTTTTTTTAAGATTTTATTTATTCTGTATATAGTGCTCTGCCAGCATGCATGTCTGCACTGCAGGCCAAAAGAGGGCACCAAAACACATTATAGTAGGCTGTAAGCCACCATGTGGTTGTTGGGAGTTGAACTCAGGACCTCTGGAAGAACAGCCAGAGCTCTTAACCTCTGAGCCATCTCTCCAGTTCCATGAAACTGTTTAAACATAATTAAATGGACACTGTTGTTCTTAGACTATGACTTCCTCATGAGAAATCACCCCACACACTTAGAGATTAAGAAAGGAAAAAGTGGGTTGGAAAGATGGTTCAGGGGTTAGTAGCACTGGCTGCTCTCCCAGAGGACCAAGGTTCAATTCCCAGCACCCACATGGCAGCTCACAACTGTCTGTAACTCCTGTTCCGAAGATCTGACATCTTTATACCAATGCACATAAATAAAGCTAAATAATTTTCTGTGTGTAATAGATATTTAATATGCTAAATAATTTTTTTAAAAAAAGAAAGGAAAAAGCTCCTTTATAAAATAGTGCATGTCCAACTCCAGCTAACACCCGAAGAGAAGCTGGCCCAATAAAGTTTTGCTAACTTACATACACCTGAGTTTTATGCATTCCACAAATGTGGTCATCTTTAAATCTTTTTCAGGTGGTGACCCCAGGTTACACTTTGACCAATTCAAACAGGGACAGGAGACGGCAAGGCTGGCCATTTAGGCAGACGAGAGATTGACACAGCAAAGGTATTGTCAGAATCATTTAAGTATTGCCAGGGTCATCCTTTTTCAACAGATGTTACCTCAGTTCATCTTGCCCTCCGGGCAGAATGCTGCTTTTCCTGACAGGACCACAGAGGACTGAAGGGCAGACCAAGGGTTATGGATGGCTCTGACCCTGCACCGTTCCGTGAGCTGCTCATTAGAGGCATGTTCTTTGATAGGAATGGCCCTGGTGGCTGGCTGCAAGCCAGGCCTGTCTTCTTTCATTATGGAAACGGGGCTAAAATGGAGGTCAGTCATGATGAGTAAACACTAGCCAAGGCTTTCTCAGCAACCCTAAACTTCAATTATGGTATACAATCTTCTTTCTCGGGGTTTCTAGCAAACCTTGTTAGCTCACTGCCTTCTAGTCATATCGGAGGCAGCTGTCTCCTAAGTAAGTTCATTAGTAAATTCTTTTTTTTTTTTTTTTTTCTGGTTTTCAAGACAGTTTCTTTGTGAAGCCCTGACTGTCCAGGAACTAACTCTGCAGACCCAGCTGGCCCAGAGCTCACAGATCCACTTGCCTGGGCTTCCCAAGTGCTGAGATTAAAGGCATGTGTAAATTAATTTTAAATTAATTAGCTTAAAATTAATGTGTAACTTCCCAGCGCCATTAGTAAGTTCCTTATGGCATCACTATCACATGAATCTGCCTGCTCCCCAGTGGCTGGCCCCCAGCTCGGCTGTATTGAGAAGTGGTGAAATCTTTTAGAGGAGGGGCCTTGTGGGAAATCCTCAGGAGAGGCAGCACTGAAGGAACCTGTGGGCTCAGCAATGTCCTTCTCTAGGCTTGTTTGTTCTTACATCCTAGTCACCATAAGATCACCTCCACTCTGTCACATGCTCCCATCATAATCAAACTCATCAGAAACCACAGAGTAACGGAGGTAACTGACTACAGACTGCAACTTTTAAAACTGTGAGCCCCAAATCTGTTTCTTTTTTGTGAGTTCATTATCTTCCACACGTGTTAAAGTAACAAGAGAGGGGAGGGAATCCATGGGCTAGAGTAGAGTGGGGGTAACCCTCTCCACATACATACATGTGTGCACGTGATCCACATCCGGGCTTTGTGTGGGTGGTCTGGATGCTGCACAGGGCCCCTGTCTGTCCCACTGTGTACTCTGAACCAGCTCTGGGCCGCATGGTGCTCTTCACTAGCTGAATCAGCAGCGCCCCCTTCTGGGCTCAGGTGGACTTTCTTCACTGACACCAGCACCCGGTAGTATCTGCTGAGGTTGAGTTGCCAAGTTTGCACTGATGTAGGGAAGGAAGAGGAAGAACCAATTCCCTAATTCTCTTTCTACCCTCTCTGTCCTTTGCTGTGAGCAAAACTAGGAAGCCAGTGTGGTGATATGTTACATATTTAATAAAACCTGGAATATCAAGAGATCAACCCACAGTCAATAACTAGGCAGACGTAGCTCAGGAAGTTCTTGATCTTTGAGTACAAGGCCAAACAGCTGGGCTTCAATGGCACACACTGTAATCTCAGCACAGGGAAAGCAGGAATGCTGACCTATGCCTTTAATCCCACAACTCCAGAGACAGAGATCTTTCTGTGTTTCTGTGAGTTCGAGGCTGACTACCAAACAGAGTAGCTCCTGCCTTTAATCCTAACCTGGATGGATACAGCTGGGAGAAGAGTATTTAAAGCAGGCTTAGGAAAAGAGCAGCGGAGAATTGACCAGGAGCAAAAGCTGAGGAAGCTGGAAGACAGCTGGGTGAGATTTGACTCTGGTGTTCCCTCTCTCTAATATTTCAGCCTTTGCCCGATATCTGGCTCTGAGTCTCTTTCATTACAATCAGAATTCATGCTACACTTTCTGTCTCTTGCATTTCCACAGTGACATCACTTCATCTCTCTCCTTCCTCTCTTTTCTAAATAAGAACTCTCTAGTCCAGCCTCTGCCTCCCTTCTGTTGTAGATGTCTAGATGTCTAAGGTCTTTTAACTTCCTGAAGATGGGTATTTCTGGCTTTCTGTAAAGGCAAAAACAAAAACCTGCCCCAACCCTTTGTTTTTTTCTTACAACTTAAAGAATTATAATATGGGCAGGTGAGCCATCAATTCTTATTTTCATGAAGTTTCTCCAGTTCAAATCGAGTCTTTATTAATTTTGATGGTATCCACAAATTTTCTTCACCAGTAGAAACAAAAGCAAAACCCCTTCTCCAACATAGCACAAAGCCTGGCTTCCATTCTGGGGTCAGTACATCTTTGAAATAGACAGGCTAACTTAGCTCAGTCATTTTTTTTCTATAGTCCAATGCAGTGCAGTGGTGTGCAAGGTTGTTAGTCCCAGCACTTGGGAGGAAGAGACAGGAGGATGTCTGTGAGTTCGGAGGCTAGCCTGGTCAACAGAGTAAGTTCTAAGGCAGCCAGTATTGTTACACAGAAAATCCTGCTATTAAAAAAAAAAAAAGAAAAAAGAAAAAGAAAGAAAATTTAAAAAAAGGGGGGGGGGCTGGAGAGATGGCTCTGTTCTCTGATATTCCAGACTGTAGAGAGCCCATTGGCTGAATCATCTTGTTTATCACCCTTAAATCTGTCACCATTCTCCCACTTTCCAGATTTTTTTTTAATGACAAATATAGAAGAATTCCAAGGACTCATTGATTCTTCTATATGCTGAGCATTTAACTGCTCCTGTACCAGCTGCTCTAAGGTCTGCAATTTCTCTTTTGTTAATGGCCATTGATTAATCCATAACTCAACCTGCTTTCTTACACCAACCAGGACCACCTGTTAGGTATTTTAAAGGTAGTGCTTGAGCATCTTTGAAAGCTCAGCAGCTGTTGTGCCTTGTTTCTGTACAGCCTGGATAGATTGTGACTGTTATAAGAAGCCAGTGGATGAGGAAGCTGGGCTGTGCAGACTGCATTTCCTAGTTTCTGTAGTTGATGCTATGATACCCAGGGCCGTGCTGGCCTGGAGAGACAGCTCAGCCAGCATTAGACTTTCTGAGTGACCAGTCAGCCCTAGAGCCCACCTTTGACTCATACCCAGGTCTCTAGGCCCTCACCCCGCCACTGTTCCTAAGGAATGTTTACCTTTCTCTTATCACTCTAGACACCAGATACCTGGGGACAATGTCCATGCTCCATGCCTGAAAAAATACCCCACAACAGCCCATCCTCAGCCACCTGCCCTGCCTCATCTGCTCAACCCATAGAAACAACACAAGACCCTCATCTTAGCTAGGTCTCTATTGCTGTGAGAAAGCGTTGACCAAAGCAGCTTGAAGAGGAAAGGGTTTATGTGGCTTATACATCCCAGGGCACAGTCAGAGGGAAGCCAAAACAGGAACGCAAGCAGGACAGGGGCCTGGAAGCAGGAACTGAAGGAGGCCACGAAGAAATACTGCTTGCTGCTGGCTTGCTCCCCGTGGCTTGCTCAGCCTGCTTTCTTACACCAACCAGGACTACCTGCCCAGATGTGGCAGCAGACACAGTAATCTGGGCCCTCCCATATCAGTTATTAACCAAGAAAACGTCCTACAGTCTTACTTATAGGCCAAATTTATGGAGGCATTTTCTCTGGTATATGTTTCATGAAGGCTGCACCCTGAGGGAACAGGTGCCATGTAGAAGGGAGGCAGTGGCCAGTGCACAAGGCTAGTCAGAGGACAGTTCTTTTTTTGAGATAGGGTTTCTCTGTGAAGCCCTGGATACCCTGGAATTCAGTTTGTAGACCAGGCTGGTTTCCAACTAACTCACAGAGATCAGCCTGCCTCTGCCCCCGAGCGCTGGGATGGCTTGTGTACACCCAGCCCAAGGAAAACTGTTCTAACTCCCAAGAGTAAAGCCACCAGTTCAACCATCTACCTCTCCTGCCTGTGCTTGGCTTTCTGAACACATCTCCAGATACCGGAAAGACATCAACAGAATAGAAACTATGACAATGAAGTGATGGGCAGACAGGACAATGGGCAGGCTGGGAAAGTCCTGTGTGTACCCACTCTAGGTTGGCACTGTGTGTCTCCACTTGGATTGGGGCTGACTTGTCCCAGGGAGAACCTGGGTTTCCTAGCTGGTAGAGCCCCAGAAACACTTCAAGCCAGGGGCTCCAGGCATCATCTTCATGGGCCAGGGTTGTGGGGTACGGCTTTCTGCCACACACTCCTTGCTGGGGTCTGGATTACAGACCAGAGTGCTTTTCACTTGAGTGCAGGGGCCCTGCTGGGAATTCCCTGTCCTGTTTAAGCCAGTGGAAGGAAGCCTGGATGCAGTCCCTGAGGCTTTCTGAGTCACACCACCCCCATTTTGAACTCAGGCACCCCTTCAGTTTCTATCAGATCAGAACTTAGTGACTGAAAACACTTGTCTGGAGAGCCCATAGTTAGGAGCAGAGGTGGGCAGGAGACTTCCAGCAGGAACACAGGCAACAGGCAGCTGTTGAGAGGCACTGGGGAGAATGTTCCTCCCTGCCAGCCTGGAACCAGTTTCCTTGGAAACTATAGCCTGTATTCAAGAAAGTGGAGATGCTGGTAGCTAGCTGCATCTAGAGCATGAACCCAGGCTGCTGGAAACTTAGCGGGTGACACAGGAGAGAAGCAGTGTCCACTGGCTTCTCTGCCCTGTGCCTCCCTCAGGGTACAGGCCAAGGCTCCCTGCCAACAAGGGGCTCAGCAGTGATTTCAGCTTTGAGAGGATGTCATCAAGGGTGAGATGACACCCACCATAAGTAGATGCTACAGAGGGCTCCCACCTTTGGAAGAACGTTATAACCCTGGAAGGATGGTTGTTTTGGATGCAAACTTGTGGCAATTATGTGCCCTCTAAAGTCTCAGATGAATAGATGGCCTGGAAAGAGAGAGGGATAAGAACCTGGGGACAGAGGAATAGCGGGACGGCAGATGGGTGAGAGGAGATACACACTAGATGCTAGGGAGGGTGGGGAGGCAATGGACGGCTGCAGAGAAGCATGAGTGGTTGGCAGATGGGTGGAGATGTCAGAGTAGATGTGAACAAGCTGCAGAGCTGTCTGTAATGTGACCTTCCTGGGGACATGATGATGACCATCTGAATGGAAATGAGATACAAAGGGAAGGGACTGGAGGATCTTCAATCCAGAATCTTCTGGCAGCTATTTCACGAAGATGGTTGTGGTCTCTTCCAGCGGGGTCCTGTTGTCTTCACTGTATCCCGCCATTTAACTGTACAAGGAGAGAGTAAGTGTGCCTCAGCCTGTGATCCACAGCCTGTCTCTGCCACAGAAGGCTGCTGAGCACAAAGCCTCACCCCTACTTTCCCCAAGTCTGCTCCCGAGAAGGGAGCACAGAGCGGGAGGCTTCTCTGGAGGTGATAAAAAGGTTCTAAAATAGGCTGTGGTCCTGCCCCTGTGACACACCACTGAACTGGACACTCACGACAGGTGAACAGAACACACGGCAGGATGAGAACTCCACTTCAGTTTTAAAGACGGAGCCCAGCAGCCCTCACCCACACCAGCATGGAGCATTGCACTCACTGGTTGCAGCTTTCCAGACAAAGACAATCTCAACAGTGCCCTTCTGGTATACACACCCAGGTATGCTGGCTTCCAGGAAACCCATGATCCTCCAGCCTCTGCCTCTTCAGCTTATTCTACAGTCGCCTATAGTTGAGAGGCTTTCAACTTTTAAAGAGATTTTTAAGACTGTTTCTCTTTGCAACAGTCCTGCCTCCCTGGGACTTGCTTTATAGACCTGCCTCTGCTCCCATGTGCTGAGACTAAAGGATTGTTACACCACCACCCAGCCAGTAGGAACTATAGCAGATGCAGAAGGACTTGGCTTCCCTCCGTGTCCTTCCGTCATCAGCACAGCACAGCACAGCAGTCTAAAACTCTACCTTGTACCAGGTGTGAACACGGTGCAGAGGAAGGTGTGCATGGATTCCATCCAGACAGACAGCTTTTGAAGAGGGACTTCAGTGTTGGTGGTGCCTAGCATTTGTAGGGTCTTGGATTCCATCCTGGATTTAGTACCAAGGAACTCCCTCTCCTGTGTGTTCACGTGTGAGGGCTTGGGGAGGGGCCTGTTTTCTGACTGAGGCTGAGCCAGATTTACTGGTATGTCACCCCCTGAGATCAACTAGCCTGGCCAGAAAGGACAGGCTGCTGGCCCAACGGGACATGGCAGGTTCCCCAGACTGTGAAGAGGGTTTTGCTGGGTGACCCAGTCCACTCCCACATCCCAGGGCTATGTGGTGGTGGCCAAGCCATGGACTGACAGGTTAGGTGACAGCCTTCCTGGAAGCTGCACTGGTTTGTAGCCTCACACTGGGAACAGGGCTGTCATCTCTAAGGTTGCAATGGAGCAAGCTGCTACAGAAAATTCTGGTGGTCCTTCAAACAAGTGCCCTGCCTGGCAACCTCCCCCCCAGGGTGTGTCCCCCACACAGCACACACAGGGCAGTGAAGACATATGCACACAATGAACTGTGTACATCCAAGCAGCATGTCTTCCTCACAGCCCGGTGCAGACACCCCAAGTCCACAGGCATGAATGAACATACTCTACACTGGGCTATCAACCTCAGGAAGCTCTAGCACATGTCACAGGCATGAGTCCTAAGAACAGCCAGAAGCAAAGACTGTGCACTGCATAATCCCAAGTACACACGTGCAGAGCAGGAGAGCGGCAGACATGGCAAGGGTCAGAGGCTGCCACACAGGAGGGCTGCCAGCTGATGTGTTAACTGGCAGCAGTTGCCCAATTCTGAGACTAATAACCCAGAAATGAGACTGAGTGGGTGGATGGTACGGACTGTGCTCAAAGTCACTCACACAGGGAATTAAAAATGACTACTGCCACAGACGCCGCCACCCTCGGGTGTGTGTGACCTGCCTGATCTCCATCAGGAAGGAGGCACAGACAACAGCAGGGGCCTTGGTGATTCATGTCTAAGTGAGGCAGTTACTGAGGGAGTCTGCAATCACAGAAGTGCTTCCTTCACGGGTGGAGCTGGCTGCAGGCTTCCCCCAGGGCTCACTCAAAAGCAGGAACTCTACTTCTGAGCACGGACTTTAGCACCAAAGAAAGCGCACTCGCAGAGTGTCTCCACAGCTGGTGAATGCCCTAAGCATGGCAGCTCCTCCCTTAGAACGGTGAGGCGCACTGCTCCGTGTTGGCTGCAGTGCAATCTGGAACTGATTAAGTCACCCCGATCTCTAGGAGCAGACAGATGGGCCCTCACCTGGCCCCCGTAACCATGGCTGCGCCAGTGGTGACTCCTAGGGAGGGGCAAGCCTACCCACAGCAGCAGGCCCGAGTCTACTCTACTCTGAGGAATGAGAGCCCAGCTGAGTCATGCCCAGGTCCCCTGCTGGGGTCTCAATACATGCTGTGGCCACAGACACACCACAATGCCCCAGAGAGAGGGGGTGGCAGTGGCCAGGCTTCCCTGCTGTGCCGGTCACTTCAGTCACAGGAACCTCCTGAAAACCCTCAGCAGTGCAAGTTCCTGAGGTGGGGTGCAGAGCCCCAACCCACAGCTCCTGGAAGGGTTCCCAGATCCACGTAAACAACAGGAGATAAAAATTTACACATCCCCCACAAGCAGCACCTGGCAGCCCCACACCAATATGTTCACACAAAGGGCAGAAGCAGCTGTGGTTTATTTCCAGGCAGCCCAGGGCAGAGGTGATGGAGTTATTTGGTTTTCTTCTTTTGAGGAGGAAGGACTCTTGCCCGCAGGAGGACTCAGACTCTAGATGCTCTGGCCTCGGCTAGGTCAGGAGGGCCACTGCACACAGTACGGGTTAAATTCTGAGTCTTAGGGCTGATCTGCTATGCAAGGGTGGCTGAGGCAGGAGCATTCTTGAAGGCTAGCCCTAAACAAAGAGGCTCCTCCTTCATCCTGTTCCCAGTCCCTCGCCCCCCCAACGGCGGCTCAGAGTCTTGGCATTCAGAGGCGACAGGAGCACACCCAAAATCCTGCCCCTAAATGAGGTGCCAACAAAGATGGCCAGGCTGGGCCATGCACGTCACTTCTCGCTCTGCAATGGCCGTTTCCTCTTCCTCGCTGGCTGCTGGCTACCAGCCCTCTTCCTCTGGCCAGCCTTCTCAGTCCTCCTCATGCTCCTCTTCCTCTTCATCCCTGGGCTCAGGTCTGTACTTGATGCTTCCGTCTCGCTTTCTCCTGTGGATACAGACAGGTTTGTGAACTAGCTGCTGGGACAATGAGGCATGTTTCATCCTCCTGACACTAACTGCAATGGCAGCACCAGGGACAGCACCCATGCATGCGTGGACTTCATCCTGGTGTCAGAACACCACGCTCAGGAATTGATTCCCTGAAAGACTAGCCACAGGACAAACCAAATGACAGCTCCAGAGTGTGAGGGGGGGTGCAGAAGAGAGGCAGAGAGGACCATAACCCAACCTGCTGAGTCAGAGCTGAGAGATGGTGTCTGGCCTGAGTCTGGAGCCAGGCCAAGGGCAGGCACATGAGAAGACACTGCCTATCTGGGAACAAAATGGATGGGCTTCAATGTGAGGATAGCTGGAGACAGGGTGAAGCCAGTGACCCTTCACAGGGCAGACTCTAGGTTAGCACATGAAAGACTGTCAGCTCAGGGCAGGAGCACCAACACTGCACAGCAGGCCCTGGGCAGTCAGTCTTTAGCAAAAGTGCTATGAGCTGACGCATACACAGCAGAAGCAGGGGCCCTGACACCAACAGTGACATGAGTGCCAGGTTCAGGATCCCTGAGGATACAGGACAGGTGAGGCTGGAGGGCAGTGTCCACAGCTGCAGGCATCTGTGCATGAGGGGAGGCCACAGCAAAGGCAGACAGAGCACAAGCACGGGAGACAATGGGGTGAAGCAGTCACCGCCCAGGGTCCTACCTTTCGTATTCTGTGGTTGCAATCTGGGCACACGTTTCTTTCTCTTCTTCTTCCGCTCCCGCCTCCCTCCCAGCAGCTCCTTGCAGACTTTTTCAGGGATATCATCGTCGGGGAAATTGCCTGAGAATCAGGGTGACAGTCAGGATGCTGAGGGCATGTATTACCTCCACTCTGCACAGCCTGCTCACATAGCAGACTCAATGGCCAAGCTGCTGAGATCCACAGTACAGGTCCACACAGACCCAGCTCAGAAACAAAAATATCCAGACAGGTAATTTGTGGCACATGTACTGTGCTAAGTCTCTTCCTCAAACAAATTTATGCTGTGTAGTGGTGACTGATGTTCTCTACTGCAGGGACTCCTGGGCACCGGTAAAAACCCATCACACATACAATACACATACTCTCCAGTGTGAACTTCATCTATAAACAGTGGACACGAGTTCAGGGCCTGCATGAAGCATCAAGGTACATTCTAGTAAATGAAGAGGCTGGCAGGGCTGGAGAGATGGCTCAGAGGTTAGGAGCACTGGCTGCTCCCCCAGAGGACCTGGGTTCAATTCCCAGCACCCACATGGTGGCTCACAACTGTCTGTAACTCTTGTTCCAGAGATCTGACACCTTTATACCAATGCACATAAATAAAGCTAAAATAAATTAAAAAAAAAAAAAATTAAGAGGCTGGCTGGCTCCATAAGCAAGACAGGACAGTTAAAGGTTGCAAGGCCTCCAGGGGCCAGGCATATTTTGTGTGTGGTGTGTGTGTGTGTGTGTGTGTGTGTGTGTGTGTGTGTGTGTGTGTGTACACAGACCACCTCAGTGCCCAACAGATCCTTACCTCCAGCCAGGTCCTGCAACCTGAAAGAGAAGGCAGACAATGTCACCACTCAGTTGTGGCTCTACCAGACCCCACACATCAGTACTGTCTACAGTCCTCATGGGGGACCATCTCAGTGAGACACCTTCCTAAGTAAATTCTGACTTCCTGCCTGGCTCAGGCCACCTCACAGCAAGGGCAGTGGGGTGGGGCCGGGCGGTAAAGAAGCAGCTGACCGCCATGCAGGACAGCAGCAGGGGTGAGGGCAGGCCTCTTGACTCACTTTTGGATCACTCTGTAGAGGCGCTTCCTGTTCTGAGAAGGGGTGCTCTGTCTACTGGCAAGCTCGAACAGTCTGTTAGCAAGTGCCTCATAGTCAAACTGTTCAAAAAGATGCAAGAAACCCAAGGGTCAGTCAGTGCCCACATACCCGAACACAACCCCATCTTCCTGTGCTGAGGAGACTCTCAGTCAAAACAGGCATTCTCTGCTCAGCCACAGAACAGACCCAACCCACTGAGGACTCTTTCTGCAAGGCCCACAGACAGATGACACCACCCTGCTCCATGGCTGCACAGTCAAAAGCAGCACCAGGTTTCAGAAGGCAGCCTGTTCTCAATTCATTTCACTTTCTTTGAGACAGGGTCTTACCATGCGGCTGGCCTACAGCTCCCCCCCCACCCCGACCCCCGAGTGCATAGACTAAAGTCCTCTCTAGAGTCTCAACTGGCCACAGCAGATGGAAGAAAACAAGTGAACTGCCCGACATATTTATTTACGTCAAAATACTCCTAACTTACTCAGGTGATGGCTGTCAGTATTAGAGCCTTACCGACCTCTGACCTGTCCAATCCACCTGACCCCATTTCCCAGCTGACTCAGACCCACTAAGCCTCTACCACCCTGTTTAAAGCCAGCACCCAATGACAGGTCAGGCCTAGGGGTGCAGCTCACCTGCCCAAAGCAAAAGGAATGGCCCAGGGAGCAGCTCACCTGCCATCACCCACCCTTCCCCCAAAGCCAGCCCTGTTACCATCCTCCTCCTGGTCAGAGACTGGAAGGTAAAGACCAACCTCGCAACCCAAACATGGATGCCTACCTGGAGGACTGGTCCACTGTTCTCCTCATCATCCCACACCTGCTCCTTGTCTGCCTCAGGGTCAACCCTTTGTACAGAGCCTAGAAACAAAGCAGAGCCTAACTCCAGGTGCCATGCCGGCTGTAGGGTGCCCCAATACCAACACCAAGGCACCAAGGACCATCTATCTTGTCATGCCCTGGCACAGGCCAGAAAGAGCATAAGCATCTGGTCTCCAGGGGAGTGCAGCGATGAGGAAAGGCATCCCAGGAGAGGGGTGCGTGCTCAGTAGGTACCTTGGGCAGCAAAATCAGATTCAGGTGTCCCAGCAGCAGGACACTGAGCTGGGCTGTGTGCTAAGAACTAAGCACTGCCTTTGACAGGGAACAAAGTCGACAGGGCCTTGTTATGTAGCTCTAGCTGTCCTGGCACTCCCTTTGTAGCCCAGGCTGACCTTAAACTTGGGCAATCCCCCTGCCTCAGCCTCCCAAGTGCTGAGATAATAGGCGTGTACTCCCACAGAACACTTAGCACGGCCTTTAGGTGAAGGACTTCTGGACAATGCTGCTATGGGACAACAGCTGCAGGGTGGCTTGCTGTACAGGGAGAGGCCACTGAGCCACACAGGCACCAATGGGACGCTCCAGCACACTTAGGATGACTGGGTTACCAGGAAAGCCAGGGCAAACACACAGGACGGTCAGTGGACAAGCAGCAATGTGGAGAACCCCTTCCGGAGAGGCCATGACCACAGTGTCAGGACAAAGAGGGTTAGACCTACTCTACCACAAATCTGGCCCAAACCCAAAGCCTTCAGGGGCTATCAACAAGAATACAGTGCACTCATTTGTCCCTTGCTGTGGTGTGGCCAGACAGACTGACTGGAGGGCAGAACAGAGACAGAAAAAGGATCACCAAGGAAAGGCAACTGACGGAAGTAGAGACGCCAAATAAAGAGCTGGATGAGGGCTTGGGCATGATGCATGGTTACAACAGTTGCCTACTGTATAAGGCCCCTCGAGTTCCATCCCCAACACCACCAAAACCAGGGTAGATGCTGCCTCGTGAACAGGGAGGTTTCGGTGCCACACTGGACCCAGGGAGCACTACAGCCTTAGACAGAAGCACCCCAGGAACTGAGTTGGTAGCTCGGAGTCAAGTGTGAAGACTAGACCTAAGAGGTAAATATGTGTTCTATGCCATGCTACAAGGGACTCTGGAAAGGACAGCCAGGAGACAGAACAATCCAGCAAGAGCCCCGGGCTCCTCACCTGCAGGCAGCCTCTTGGGTGGTGTGTCTTGCAGATCCTGCTCACCCTCTGAGGACTCATCACCCTCTGAAGATTCGCCCTCCCCACTCTGTGTGTCCAGTTCATTCATCAGGTCCTCAATGGCCAAGGGAGCCTGTTCCACAATCATCTCAAAGATGCTCCGAATGATCTTATTCAAAACTAGGGAGCTGAGGGGAGAGCAGAGGCCAGAGAGCCATTGGGCTGGGCTCTCAGACACCATGCCAACTCTCACCGCATGGTGGGTCAAAGGGAAGAGTGAGAAAGGTCAGAACCCACCCACCACTTACTCCTTAGTTTGGGCTGCTATCTGGCAGAAGGGGTCGATGAACCGAAAATTCTGGTCTGCGGTGAGCTGTGCGAAAACCAAGAGATGAGAGGTGTGTTTGGTGATGGGCACACGTGCCACACCCCACAGACCTCACCTGAGCCCACCTTACCTCTGCAGCACCCACTTTGGTCAGCTCCTCCAGGAAGATCTCAAGGAAGTGGCTCTTCACCCCACTGGGGGCCTGGCTGTCAGGGTTTAGTACCTCAGTGGTGAGCAGCTCCAGGAGCTGCTCAGTCTGTCTGAGAGAAGAGAGGAAAAAAAACCATCGGTAGCCATTCAGGTCACAGGTCAGAGGTGTCCCTACTCCCTCCACATGGGTTCTGGCAGAGTCACCACCCATAGGCACACCTGGCCTTTCACACGCACACACAAGCGAAGACCAGTAGTTATGGATCTGAGCAGTACAATGGACCTGCTAGCCCAGATCAGTGTGACCACATCTAGCACCAGAACACATGACAGGAGTCTGGCTCTTGGTCATACCACACGGGAATATACACAGATCTTCCTATCTTCAAGACACAAGTGGGAATATGGTCACTGAGCTGATCTACAGGCTTCTCTCTACTTGGGAAAATGTGTCAAGTCAGAACAGGCCAGAAGCTAAGAAAAAGGTGCCCCAGCAAGGGCTCGGGGGCCAGAGCCATCTGCTGGCTTCCCAGGCCCTGTTATATGACCAGCTGATTAACAACATGAGGAATCTGTAAGGCTGTCACTCTCCCTGGCACACAGGTTAGACCAGTAGCTCTCAACATAGGAGTCACGACCCCCTTGGGGGCCGAACCACCCCTTCACGGGGGCCGCCTAAGACTATTGGAAAATACAGATATTTACACAATGATTCATAATAGTAGCAAACTTACAGTTATGAAGTAGCAACAGAAAAAATCTTATGGTTGGGGGGTCACCATAACATGAGGACTGTATTAAAGGTTGCAGCATTAGGAAGGGTGAGACACTGGGTTAGACTATCTCGGAACCCTGGACCCAGTACCGTAAGATGAACAGGCCTGGGTACACACAAAACTCCTGGGCTGCTGACAGTGTAGACCTCAACCAGGCAACAGCTGTGCCACATGCTGTCTATGGGCTGCAGCCACCAACCACAGGAAGGAAAGTGATACTTTACCAGGCTCGGGAGGAAAGAAGCCACTGGCAAGATGAGGCACAGGCCCAATGACAGACCAGAGACAGGCAAGCTCCAGAAGACACCACCACATGTAGGAAACACCAGATACGCCTAAGCTAGGCTGTGCCATACCAAACACACAGAATGGGCTCCACCCAGGCCAGGGAGGGACCAGCGCCCTTCAGGGTACTCTCCAAAAATAGCACTGTTACCATGAGAAAGTTGTAACAGTAAATCAAATCATTAATTAATTAAAGTAAAATGTCAGTGCTCTTTTTTTTTTTTTTTTTTTTTTTTAAGATTTATTTATTTATTATGCATACAGTTTTTACAGAAGAGGGCACCAGACCTCATCATAGATGGTTGTGAGCCACCATGTGGTTTTGCTGGGAATTGAACTCAGGTCCTCTGGAAGAACAGTCAGTGCTCTTAACCTCTGAGCCATCTCTCCAGCCCCTAATTAAAGTAAAATGTCATAATGAATTCTGAGTAAATCACTAGTAACTCACAACTGAGCCCTAGAATGATTAAGAGCCACAGGTCTTTAGGACCAGAGAGAAGAGAGCCCTGAAGTAGGTAGCTTAGAAAACCACAGCTGAGCATGTGCTCATTCTCAAGAGGAGCCCAGTGGGCTGGGAAGAGTGTCCAGTCCTGCAGGGTGCCCAGCTCCCTGCATGCGGCTGCTGACAACTGGTGCTACTTTTGGGTACTCAAGCATTAGGAGTCAACTTCTCTAACGCACACTTCTGCAATCCCACCTAAATTTTCTCCTAGGCCTTTCTCCTCTTGCCACGATCACCCCAACAAAGCCAAAGAAAAGGAAAGAACCTTGTGCAGTGCCATGTGGACATCTGCACTGCTTGAAGGACCAAATCAGATACTTGTTGGAGCTGATTCCTCTTCAGATGGATGGGCATGGTGGCGAACACCTTTGATCCCAGCACTCAGGAGGCAGAGACCTCCTCAAGCTCAGAGCCAGCCTGGTCTACATAGTGAGTTACAAGCCAACCATGACTATAGAGAGAGACACCATCTCAAAAAACAACCAAAAAAATGGAGTTTTCATGATGTATAAGAGTTAAAAAAAAAAAAAAAAAGCAGAAATATTTACTACTTTAGAAAATGCTAAATGGGGGCTGGAGAGATGGCTCAGAGGTTAAGAGCACTGACTGTTCTTCCAGAGGTCCTGAGTTCAATTCCCAGCAACCACATGGTAGCTCACGACCATCTATGATGACATCTGGTACCCTCTTCTGTATACTGTATACATAATAAATAAAAATCTTAAAAAAAAAAAAAAAGGTCTATATTTAAAAAAAAAAAAAAAAAAGAAAAT
>PVIH01017744.1:0-40815 GCA_004025045.1 Sigmodon hispidus | reverse complement strand
TCTTATTCCATGTTGATTAGCTCATCCTCCCATTCTACCATTATACAAAAAGTAACCACAAGATAATTTGGGCATTATTTCTACTTAGTTTAATGTTTGGCACACAGTACTTGCTTTGTAGAATTCACATGAATACTATAATAGATTCCATAGATCTAATCATGTACACATATTTTAATATCCTCCATTCTCTTTGGGCTAAATATTATTACTTCAATCAGAGTACTTATAAAATAGAACCATTTAATTAACTTATGTTTTATGAGGTTTAAATCAAAATAATTTTATTTGTTTAATTCTCTTAATTTTAAAGGTGCTTTAAAATAGATTAATCTATTTTATTGCCTTGGTAAATATAGAATGAAGAATATAATTTTAACCTTTACTAATGACTGGGGACATTAAAAAGTTCCAAAAAATCATCATGTTTACAATTATTATTTGAATATATTGTTGTATATATGGAAAGTCTAGGACTTTGAATTGATGAAGCATATCTAGGTCCTTATGTGTGCTATATGAAAATTGCTCTATTAAATGAAGTGATTCTAAGAATGTATCCTACATTGATGAGTTTTTCTTGCACTTATATGAAAGAACAAAAGGTGGATAATAATCTATTTCAGTTTCCCAACATTTTCCACCACCTGACCTTTTATGCAAATAAAATCAATATGATTTTTTCTACTCTTGATATGTTTGATTCATTATAATCTATTTCTAATTTAATTTTGTATTTCATTCACCTTAAAAATGAGAAAAGAAACAAATAGAATATCCTTTGAATACTTTATCTCTAAAATACTTACCTCCCAGGAGAATCTTCTATAAAAGGTAAGTTTTGAAAATTTCACAAGGGATGCATATTACCTGGGGTATATTTATTTTTATGATCATATAATATTATGTATTAATGATCAAAAAGCATCTTTCATATAGCTTATTTTATTTTTTCAGGTTAGTAGATGAGAGACATAGAGATAGAGACACACAGAAAAACATAGAATGAAGAATAAGGGGGAAGGAAATGTGGTTTTCTATTATTTTCACATATATCATTGTATATAGAGAATATACATACATTATCTCACTAGAAAGTGAGAAACTTTCCTTGTTACACTTCTTAACAAACACCCACTTTAAATGATCTTTTTAGTTTTTGCTTTCTTAAAGTATATTAACCCACTTGTCTTCAGCTATGAGGAAAGATGATTGCATTACCTCTCTCTGTTTGAGTTTCTATTAATTTTCTACAAAATCTTTCCCTTGTTTGCCTCTCCTGTCTTTACTTGGTTCTTACATTATGTGGATCCTTCAAAAATCTTGCTGTAATCTCTATTTTTTTGTTCATTTTGTTCTGCTTTGTTTGGGATTTTTTAAGATCTCCACGATTCACTTCTGCTATAATGTTTTTCTATGAGTTATGTTTTTCTTCATACTATCTTTTTAATAGGTCACTACTGCAGGAACAAGTGTATCAATTGCTTTAGGTGGGATTTATATTACACCTTGTTGACTAATCCATTTTCAGTTTCGTGTTGTTATTATCAGTCTTATTTTGTTTTCTTTCTACAGGAAAAGTTTTAGTGTTCCATGAAATCTACGTGTACACATTTTTGGTTGCCTGAGATTATCAACACATGCATAGCTCTCTATAGATAATATAATTATCAATTTCTATTATAATAATAAAAGGAATAAAATACATTCCAAATCAATGCCTACAAATTTCTCTATTCCCATTCTTGTCATAATTATAACAGCAGTTCTTTTCCCACTACTATCAGTTCCTAATACTTAACATTAATTGTTGAATAGTTTTCATTGCTGAAATGTCTCTTAAAAGTATTCTTGAATGTTTTCTAAATTTAATTTTGTTTCAAATAAGTGAAACATCATCTGTTCTATAACAAGTGTTAAAAAATTACATATATATTAGTCAGCAAAATATTGTTTTAATTAATATTGAATCACAAGTCTTTAAAAATATAATACTATATTGAGGCAATGATTAACTAGTCTCATAATTTTGTTTCTTTTTACTAAAGTAAATTTTATATTAGTTTCTTATATCTTTTTTCCTTTGAGAAATTAGATGAATTGCTACTACGAAAATTTAAATATCTTTACTTTTAAAAGTTATATACTAAAAGAATTATTCTACTCGTTATCTTATTTAATAGAAATGTTATAGGAATAACATTTCCAATGGTATTTAGAGTCACATAACTCAAACTCTTGGAGCATTTAATTTTGAAAGTACATTTTAGTTTATTTGAATCAAACCTATGTTAATCTTTGTGATTAATACTGAATCTTGTACTAGTCCTGTAGTTTGGCACTGTTGTTTTTGAGATAATATTATACAGTATTTTTAAAGGGTATGTCTCAGTAATTTGCTTGACAGTGTTAAAGGTATAAATGGTTAATTCACATTTGAGTGAATGCATGTGTGTGGGCGTGCATGTGTATGTGTGTGTGTGTGTGAGAGAGTGTGTGTATGTGTGCTACAAGAAAAGTAACCAGAATCAGATGTTGTAAAAGTGAAATACCAGAAAAAAAATGTCTCACTGCTTCACCACAATCACAAACAGGTCAATAAATATGAACAAAAGTGGAATTACACATACAATATCTAGTGCTAGTTCAGTATGAAATATATTTTTATTAAGGTAAAACTATTTCTTTGTCTGATGATGCTCTAAATTAACTGAAAATAAATTGAAACAAGTTAGTTGTCTTGGAAAGTATGACATACATATCTGATAACAGTTCAAATATTTCCTAAATTACTGTAAAACAATCAATATTTAAAGATGCCTTTCACTTTAAAGTCACTCTAATGATTACTGTTTATAAAAATTTATCTTTACCAAGATAGTAATCTATCTTCTTTGGGGACACCACCCATGGTTAGCAATTAACACAAGTATAACTGGCCTTTGCAGGGCCTCCTTAAAGTTCAGCAACAGAGATGATGTGGAAAATAATTGAGAAGGAAAAGGCAGAGTACACTTTTTCAAAAAGTGGAATCATGAAAATGATCATAATAGGTATTTATTTAAATGTTATTATTCTACAAATTCTTTGATAGAGGAAAAATATTTGATTCATCTGAGAGATTAATAAAATATTATCACATCTTATTTGCTGATGATTTTACTTAAATCTGTCTCTCTCTTATAGTTTCCCTCTTTAATTCTTTCACTTTTTGTACATACCACTCTGTCCCAATGCTTCCAACACCAACATACACAGATACTCATAAATATACCAACATAATGTCTACCAGTCCCTTTTTAAGAAGGCTATTTAGCTTGTAAATTCACTCAATGATAACCAAAACTCTGTGCAGTTGAGGGTCCAATGGGATAGTGAGGACCTGTTCACATAATTGAAAGACCATCATTCCTTTGTCACATCCATCAGTGCCAATCCTTTGTTACATCCATCAGTGCCAATAGTGTCAAATTCTCACTTTAGCAACCAAAAATTCCTCCCTTGTACAAAGTAAAAAGATTGTATTCAGTCTTTGTAGACATGCACATCCAAGTGATAATTGTAATATTTGGAATCTGTTTGCAAAGATCTCATTTATTTATTTTTGTATATAATAAGTATTAAACAGTAACTATTTTGCAAAATGAAATTTTATTTTTAAGCTGAGTTGCTCTAGGATAAATTATATTAGCAGGTTAAATCCATTTATAACATTAAGAGCTAAAAATTAATAATGCTATTTTTGACATTTTAAGTGATTTAACTTATAAAAATTGTCAGAATCAATGTGGGAAACGAGTTTTCATTTTAATTATTTCATAGAATACAAATGTTTGTATTTCTACACATTCGTTGTCCACATGATTGATGCATACTTTGTTTTAAAAGAATCATGTTAATGACTGAGCCAAAAACTTGAGTTGAAATGCTTCATTTTTCATGTTCCATAAAACACATAAATTCTAATCGAATTTAACTGTCATTCAGTGTTCTGTCCCTTTTAAACTTTATAAATTGCATTTTAGTACTTTGTGTCTTTATACTGTTCAGAAATCATGCTTTATAATTGAGCATATAATGAAAGAATAGTAAGTGTATAACTAATTACAAAGCTAGTTCAGAGTCAAAGGAGAAACTTACTGAATACTATATTCATGAAAGTAACTATATTCCACTATACTTAAACCTCAAAATAATGAATAATATATTTTATCGGGTTCAATTCATGATAAAAAGTGTAAGTTCTGTGGCAGAATGGGGTTTTCCTAAGAAAATAATATTGTGAATTGAAATCTTTCAAAATTTCTTCTGTAAATTTCAGATATGATTAAATGTTGACTTTTTAAATGCTGTTAGAGTAAAATTTTATCATCTTGTGAATATAATGATAAAAATATATTTACGTTGTCTAATATATCTAACCAATAATTTCTCATCTGTTTGATTTTCCTACATGGAACATAATAAAATTGATACAAGAAAACATAATTATGTATACATATTCTGTAGTTCTTTAATAAAACGTTATTTTAAATGTCAAAATAACAACAGCTTAAAAGCATTTTCAAATCAAATGTATAAAGAGAATATCAATATCTTGTGATACAATGTATCCGTATTATCAATGAGCTCATCTTACAGAATTTATAGCAGGAATAGTGCCCAAAATAATAAAATGTTTGTCTCAAGCTGATGTTTTAATGTAAAGCTTAAGATAGTTCTGTCATTTTTAATAAGAAGCTATTAAGATAGAATTTGGTGTGATTTTCACCATGAAATGCTATGAGTCTTATTTAGGCTCTTCATGCCTCCATTTCCTCATATACATGGGAGAATGCTTAAATTGAGGATTTTCTGGATCATTATAGTTTTATAGTTTATGATAATTATATAAAAATCAAATCACTTCTTATTCCTGTATTTTTTTAAGAGAAATGGGGATTAAACATAAGGGAGTTTCTAGTTAGATTCTTTTCAGTAATTTTTCTATACATCCATGCTCTTTATCACATTTACTTATACTCTGGATTTCTTTTTCCATTCAGTCTCTTCAATTCAAGATCTCCACTTGAGAAATATCATCAATAAAAAGGTATAATCATCATAGAGCAAAAGCAAATATTTCTCCCAAGTCTTTGAGAAGTTAATGTTAGTTTATTTGTAGCAAATATTGTATATATATAAATATATATATTCTAAACAGGCAGACCTTTTCTTAAATAGAAAAATCACCTTTCATTATTCTTCAGAGACTCCCAATGGGAAATAATACTTTTGTGGCACATGGTTTATCCAAAAATAGATGTATGTGTCAAATTAGAAATTTGATAAAGAATTTTCTGTGTCATTTATGTACCTTATGGCCTCATCCCAAACTGAGAGGCTCAATGCTTGTCAGTTGATGAATCCTATAGTTTCATGTGGAAAATTATTTTTAGATAACTTCCATGCCTCTTAACTGTTACAAGCCAATTGTTTCACCTTGGTGGATGGTTCTTAATTATGAGGTACTTTTATGTAGTAGAAAATTTAATGGCACGGTTTTGTCAGGGTTTTCTGGATAAACACATTTGTAGAATGAATAAATATATAGGATCCATCCATGGATTGATGATGACCAAAATGTTGAAAGAAGTGCATGGCAAACGAATAAGCCAGAAACTCATAAACATTGGTGGAACTGTAATTCCAGTATAAGATACAATGAGTTTGAGTGGCAGGAAGTGATGTCATCTCAATAGAAAGCAATATGTCTTGCCTGTGCATATCTACCAACATTAAGTTCATCATCTAATGCTATCTAATATACTAATGTGTTCAATTTGATATCTATTAATTCTTCATCCCTGCATCAGACAAGTTGGTGCAGTAGACTAATCATGACAGAGAGTATTGACAAATCATAGCCACTGTAGCATAACTGAACAGAAATGTTACAAGAGTGAGTGATTCTCATGGCCTCTTAATTTCAGGAAAAAATAAGAATAAGGATTGATGACTCAAAAATACATAGACTACTGAAAACTCATGAGATATTCTTAGACAAATAATAGGCATCTCCTATCACTTTATTCAACTTCTAAAACTGTTTGTTTCCTGAAATGATCACAAATAACTTGAGACCAGAGCCAAGTATATAGTAATTTATGGCAACAGCGTGGTAATTGACATTTTCACATTGTTTAGATTCTATCATTAACTTATATTGTAGGGCGCTGAATAATCCTTCCCTGTACTTTGAGCCTTAAGGCAATGCCTGTGGATTGTTAGCTGTGCATTCTGTGTTCCACACTCTGTTCCAGTAGTTTCTAGCTTCCTGTCTAAGGGGGTTAGAAGTTTAAGCTGTTTACCCTAAGTGAGTTATTTTCCAACCACCTGGGGAATTTCCACTGTCGTCTGCCCTGGTATATAAGTCTGAGATGTAACTTCAATAAAGAGCATTCTGGCTACAAATGACCCAGAAGTCTTGTGTCTTTCGGCCTCCAGGCCTGTGCCTGACTCGAAATTGACACAGGTAATGCAGGCGTTGCATTATATATTTTTACTATTGCAAATATATTCAACAACATATATATACAAGATAAGTTTGGTTATATACATATAATTTCACATATAAAGGAACATGATCATGACATTTGAAATATATAAAGAAGGTTGATGAGATGGCACAGTGGCTAAGGAAACTGGTCACCAAGCTTAATGACATAATTCAACTCCTAGAACATATATGGTAGAACTAAACAGATTTAATCAATTTGTCCCCTGATCTTCACATGTGTACACATGCATACACACAAAAACATTAAATAAATAAATAAATAAATAAATGAAATGTAATAAAAAATCAATATTTGTTCTTAATAAATTCATCTTTACAGTGAAAACACTCTAACTTCTCTGAGATAAGATTAAATAGATTAATGAAAATGCATTGAGGACAGATTGTTGCCAGCCAGTATGAAATCAGGAAAAAGAAAGCATTAGATTAACACAATAAAAGAAAATACTTTTCCAAATGGTATATGATACACATAAGTAAATTATGGTCAGTAGAGAAATAGAGTTAATGCTATGAAAGTAAATCATGGCCAGTAGAGAAATAGTATTAATGTTATAGTTTGACAAGAAGAGAAAAGAATACTATAATGACAAATGTGAAAAGCACATTTTTTCTACTATAAATTTAATAATCACATGTTAGGCAGATACATAATATGTATAAATACTTTTAGAAAAGTTATCTCTGAAATTGTTAGTTGGAGCACTGCACCCTATTCATATGCTCTTTTGTCAACTTATAGCTATTTTTATGGGGATTTTGCATAACACAAAAGGCTTTTGTTAGTTAAGAATGCAAGTGGAATTTTAGAACAGTTGTAAAGTTTATTTCATGCCATAAAGTAGAAACATTGTACTACCCCATCCACCCTCTGTTCACACAGAAGATTGCTTTTGGAAACTTGAGAAATGGGTTTAGTAGTGGGTGGAGGGGGAAAGTAATAAAAGAGATAACTAGAAGGGGCTTAAAGTTTCAGGTAGAAATCTGAAGCAGTGAAAATTCCCAATGTCTTCAAGGATGACCTGAGGTAAGACTCCTAGAAAAAGTAGATACATAGCCTGAACTGGAATCTGCCATGATCAGATTAGTGAGTACCCCAATTGTCATCAGAGAACTTGTATTCAGTACCTGATAAAAACAGATGTAGACACCTACAGCCAAACATTAGGCAGAACTTGGGGAATACTACCCAAAGCAAAGAATGAAGAATTTTAGGAGCCAGAAATGTCAAGGATATCACAAGGACACCCACAGAAACAGCAAACCTGGCTCATAGGAACTCACACATCCTGAATCAACAACCAGAGAGCCTACATGGTACTGACGACTTAGGCCCTCTGCACATGTGTTACATGTGTTTTGTAGCTTGACCTACTTGTGGGACTTCTAACAATTAGGGAGCCAGGACTGTCTCTAATACTTTGACTGGCTTTTGGAACTAATTTACCATATTGAATTGCCTTTCTCAGCCTGAATACAAGGGGAGATGCTTAGTTTTAGTGAAACTTGATATGCTATGGCAGACCTGACCCATTCTGAAAAGAAACAGAAAAAGGGTGGATGGAGAAGAGTCACAAGAAAGGTAGGGGGAGTGAGTGGAAGGCATGGGATAGAAGTTGAGATGTACAAAAAATAAATTAATAAAATAAAGATGTCATGCTACCAAAATCATTATTCTATTTTCAAAAAATATGAATTTTCCCAATTTATATTAATATAATAAAAATCACTACTAATATATTTTAAATTGAAAATGTACAAAAATGATAAAAGTGACTTTCTTCACAAAGTAATAATAATAATGAGCTTCATAATTTTTCACTATACTCATCTGTATTCAAAGATTTCAAAAATGAACAATGTCACTTTTTTGTTCTCAGTGACAATATTTACTTCTTAGTCAATTATTCATGCATTCTGATTCACTGTGTACTCCCCTGCTTACTCAGTTATCTGAATGTTCCCTCCTCCACTCTATTAGCCTAAGAAGAATCAACAACCATAACAAAGGTTTCAGAAACTTGAAATTCCATGCACCTAGAATAACACTGTGGTATGTGTTTTATTTATACTGAAAATTCTATATAAACAGTAGACATGGATACATGATACATCCACCAAATGCTAATTTAGTATGCCATGTCAAAATAATTCCTAGGAATATCGAAAGAGATATGGATTAATAATGAGAGAAAATGAGAAACTCATTTGATACTTTTATTTCCTAGAGTAAAAGAAGATTAGAACACGGTAATATCTGGTACAATAATAGCTCATGTCATGCAAAATTTATTAAAGAAAATGCAATTGCGGAAATTATCAAATCAAAGAATATTAAAGGTAGAAGAATCATTTGACATTTTCATTTTTTTTAAGCAGAAGTAGATTTGTCTGCTGTCCTTAAAGCAATGTCTATTTCTTCCTTAAATTTCTTTTTTCATTGCTGAGCTATTTTAGACTACTGATTTTGTGCCACTCATTGTACATATGTTGAGTATGGATACTGGAATATTATAGATAATGAACTTGACATTATGAAATTGGTTGTCTACTAACTGATATAGATTAACCAAGAGAAAATTATAAAGTTTTGTGTTGAATTTTTTATAAGAAATTATTGAATATAGAATACTTTGGACACAAACCAAACAGTTGTTAAAATACAACAGTCCTGTACCTCTACATAATTATTCTTCTTTTACTTGTTCAGTATAAACCCATATTAGTTGCTTAACATTTGTGAAGTGTTTTTTTTTATTTTTTTGTTTTTAATTCAATATGTTCTATTTATTGTTTGTCCTATTGCTACTCCTCCCAGTTTCTTCCCCATCCATACAGATCCAGTTTATAAAAGAGCTGGTAACAAATTAACAAATATGTGCAAATATATGCAACAATATTGAACCTGTCATATATACCAGGTAAAGAAAAACAATCATACCTATTAAAATTTTCCTTTTTAATTGTTTAAAAATTTTGTGCATGTATATAAGGTTTCATCAAGTCCTTCTCTACCCTTTCTTTTCCAATTCTTCTATATTCTCCATTATTCCCTCTCAATTACATGTGTTTTTATTAAAATTTTAATTAATATTCGTTACAATACCTAAGACACACATCAATAAAAATCTTGGACTAATCAACCAATAAGATTAATGTTAAATATACAATGAAGTCCAGTATAATTAACATTATATAAGCTGAAAAGTGTGGTAGTCTAAGAGGGAAACTGACATAGAACAAAACAATCATCATACCGTAAAAAGAGGAATGAACAGTGTAGAAAGTGAAACAAAATACTTCCTCTAATAAGAAAAAAAAATGGGGATGGTTCTAATATAAATATTGCAGAAAAAGGCACATACATTAAATAAATCAATATCAATGACAGCGAGCAGTTATAATATTTGTCTTAATTACTTACTATTGCGATGATAAAAAGCCAAGACAACAAAGGTAAAATTACCAAAGAAAGTGTTTTCTTTACTTTATTTAAAGACCACTAAAAAGTGAATACATCTCCTGCTTGTCTTTCTGGGTTTGTGATACCTCGCTCAGGAGAATATTTTCCAATTCCATCCATTGGCTTGCGAATTTTAGGATATCATTTTTCTTACTGCTGAGTAGTACGTCATTGTGTAGATCTACATGTGTGTTTTTTAAACCAACCAAATTCACTTAGTGCTTCCAGTATGTTTATGAATATAGAGTCATATAGTTAATTACAAGGAAACTTACATGGGTTGCAAGCTTGAAGATAAATGTCTTTCTACCAGCAGTCATATAATCCTAATTTTTCATCAAAGATTATATTCCTAATAGCTCACCAGTTCATTTAAGATTATTTTCAAGATCTACCATATTTTCAGTGTTATAACTTAGGTTTCATGTAGTTTGTTTTATTCTGAAATACACCCTTATATATTTTAGAACATAATTTTATACCATAAAGATTTTGTTTTGTTTTATTTTTCTCTGATTGGCTGAATATTGCCTACTATGTATTTCATTCAACACATTTTTATGTTTTTAATTTGCTTGTTTGTTATTTTCTTTCTTTGGAGACAAAATCTCATGTTATTCATGATGGCCTGGAACTCTTTCATAGCCAAGGGTTATCTTCAACTTCACTTTCCTGTTCTACGTCCTGAGTGCTAGACTTATAAGGATGAACTGCCAGTCTTATTTTTCTTTTGTATTGGCGATCTAGCTGGATGTTACCCACATTTTTGGCATGATAATAAACTACTGTCCTAACAGTACTTGATAGTCTGCACTCATTCAAACATTTTCCATATAAACAAATGAAATACACAAAGGAAACTAATTTTTAAGCTGGTGGTCCCCAGGAAAAAGTACCACTACATATGACACCCAACACTCCACATACATATGCACACAAAGCCTGAGAAAACTTTAAATGCATTTCAGCCAAGTGGTAGTGGTATAGGTCTTTAAATCCCAGCATTCACAAGGCAGAGACAGGCAAATTTCTGTGAGTTTGCCTAGTCCACAGAGTGAGTTCCAGGACAGGCTCAAAATCTACACAGAGAAACTTTGTCTAGATAAAACAAAACAAACAAACCCTAAAATCCCAAAAATCAAAAACAAAAAGTTCCAAGCAAGCTGCCTTCTGGCAATCACAGTCTCTTGGTTAGGCTCAGGATACCGAGATTTGGCTCTTTTAAAAGGCCCTGCTTTGCAGCCAAGCCCTTAAACAGCTTGCATTGAGTACAAATGCAAACTGACACAACAAATTTCCTGAGCATTATGAAGTTAGGTGCTTAAGAAACCAAGGGGGTTGGATCCAGCTTTCAGCATGCCATATGCTATTTGGGGTTGCCTGAGGGAGGATAGCCTAACAGTTTAAGATTTGGCTTACATGGTCAGAAAAAAATGTTGTACATAGAAAGTCATGTTCAGATTGAGAAAGCCTCTGACATTTATAACATTTTTATGCTTTAAAATGTGCATAGATGTTGAAGAAAGTCAATAAAATGGGTGCAGAGAGTCATAGAAAAATGAAGAGCTTAAAAATAATTAAGTTTTTAAATAAAAAGTAATGTAAAAAGAATAAGTTATGGATCAATGAGGAATACAAAGAGAGTCTGGATCCTATATGGTGTTTCATTGACTTTCAATTTTTTAAATGCTACTGAACTTAAAACATATAGCTGCTGAGAGAAATGATGGATTATGGATACTGCTAAATTAAACTAACTCATATCTTTTTATGTTATGAATGTCTTAATTCCAGAATTAAAGTCAGAAAGTATGATGCTTTGGGGAAAAGGTTTTTTGTTGTTGTTGTTGTTTTCACAGGAAGCAAAAAGCTATGCATTTCTTCAAAATTAATAAAGATCAAAATTTGATTGGAGGAGACCTCCTGAAAATTCTATCTGCAAAAATGTAGGAAGAAACAAAAAATATCTACAATACATGTGATAATATATATATATATATAAATATATATATATATGCTGATCACTTGACATGGGAAAATCTCTAAGACTAGATGAGACATAATAAATTTTATTGGTTACAGAGTCCTCATGATTTACTATATAACAGTTTGCATATGCAGTCCAAATGGACTTATACATTGACAGATGCCTGTGGTGATATTTTGTTTGTGCTCTAACAAATAAAACTTGCTTGAAGATCAGAGGGTAGAACTAGATGATTGTTAGCCATAGAGGCCAGTTAGTGGTGGCACACAATTTTAATCCCAGCACTTGGGAAGAGGAAGAGAGAAAATAAGGATTTCAAGACCACTCTAATACACACAAGATTGAAAACTGACAGAGTCTAAAAGAGAAACAAAGCCAAACATTGGGGGCTCATGTCTTTAATCCAAGCACTTGGGATCTTGGATTTTTGCACACTACACATTTCATACTTGTGTTAATACAGATAAATATGTTATCTTTAAAAGGTATGTCAGAACAAAAGGACAAGACATGAATAAAGATAAGACAAGTAGCCCATCCTCTCAAGAATTCCTCAGTTACAGTTTTCTAAAACATCTATAAGCAGAACAATTTCAAAGCTGCTAGCTGGGATGGTCCAGCCTCACAGACTACTCCAGTCAAAACTTCAAATAAGCTCTATACTTTTCCATCACACAGAGACAAAAGAAAAAATATAGCTAAGTCTCCCAGGATGTGACTATTATCTTACTTTCATTATGGTCTCTTAAAGATGTCATCATTGCCTCCAGACAATAGGAAGTAGACCAGAGGGTACAATGCCCACATTCTGAAGAGGTGGGGTTTTGGTCACTCAGTGGCTAATGAATGTTTAGCTTTATTTAGTGGGGTGGATTAAAAGTTGTTAATGGTCATGTTTGCAAAAATATATTAGATTCAGGTATCATTGAAAAGATAAAAAGTGGGGGATATAAAAATTATAGGATAAAGGGTTAGATTATTGAGTATACTTTTAAAGTAAAAGAGCAACTACTAGTTCCAAATATTTCAACTGATATCTTTATACTGATAAAATTTTATGCTTACTGTTGTTATACTCTCTATATTTTTATATCCTTTTGATAAAGTTTTATAGCTATGCAGCTCATTTTTACAATGCAATGTAAATTTCTAGTTCTTGAAAATTATTTAGAATAATAAATACAGGTTAATAGTTAATCACCTATATCAGTCAAACTTGTAGTAATGATATATATGCTTTTAAGGTTAAACAGAGTTATACATTAAGTAGATTATACTCTTCAAACATTTCTGGGGCCTACAAAATATGATGCTAAAATATTTTAATTTTCATGACAGTGCAAAATATGTGCTCCTGGCAGCATCAATTTATTTCAAAAAAGGATGATGGGCATTTAAGAAGCTGGATGTAGAATTTTCTTTAATTATGGCAAGGCTAGCCATCTGGGGAAGAAACTGCCATTGCCTTACTGATGACAGTATACTGTACAAAGTGGGCAATCAGGAGATAAAAATGAGACTGCAAAATCCAAGACAAGGTAAGATAGTACTTCAAAATTCCTGCTTCACAGATAAAGCTGTCAGATATTTTTGGCATATAGGCCAAAGACAAATGCACCAATGTTTCAGCAGAACCTTGGAAAATTTTCCAGGAAGCCATCTGTCTCTGTCATTTTTACAGTTTTGTAACTTGTTTGCTCTGTACTACCTGTTTACTCATGTAATATTATATCATTATCAAATCTTTGATGGGGTTGAAGAATAGAGTTATAACTTTCCTTGTTAATAAATTCAAAAAGATGCTCACAAAAGAGTTGTAACATGTATAAGGTTAGGAGATGTGTTTCTTTAATTGTTGTAATGAAAATGTGAATAGCCAATAACTAGGCAAGAGAGAATAGGCAGGACTTCCAGGTAGAGAAAGGAAGAAGAGAAGGAATCTAGGCATGCAAGTAATTGTTAGTCAGATGCAGAAGAAATGGGAGGTACAAGACGGAAGAGAGGTAATGACATGAGGCAGAACATAGATTAATATAAATGGTTTAATTTAAATTATAAGACTTTACTGAGATGAGTCTAAGCTAAACATCAAGCTTTCATAATTAATATTAAGTCTCAAAGAGTCATTGTTTGTTTCTCATGGTTGAAAAGAAATTCTGACTGCAAGTCAAAGTATAGAAAGGTGGATTTCAGGCTAGTTCTTAAGTAATGCCTCCCTCAACCAAACAAACATTAGATCTGCAGTACCTACTTAACTTCAGCTCAAGTAATTTTTATTATTTCATCATGTAAACTTTCCAGACTATTGACTTTGGACTTAGGAAAACTAGATATTTGGTTTCCAAACATAAAGTAGTTTCACCAGTTTTTGGTAGATACATCATCCCATATTAGTCTCTATTTTTAAACATTAACTAGAGAATCTTTTTTTGTTTTGCTACTTATCCCAGGTGATAGCATATATCTGTCAAAGAAGTTACCAATGACTCCAGTTCCATATGGCTAGCTTCCTTAGGAAAAAGGAATAATGATGCATGCAACATGCTAATGTAATCACAAGAAGGGTATTATATTTTCCATAAGTACATATTTCAGAATTCTGGATAAGTTTGGTGGTAGAGTGCTTACCACTCTTAATCTTGGAACATGACCTGACTTTATAAACTTGCTATTGCTTATGTCAGAAAAAGAAGAAGCAGATGGTATTATGTGAAAATCTAAAGAAAGAAAATGAGCATGTCTTTGATTTTTCCAGTGGAAGTATCTGGAGGCAGATCACACAAATTAAAATTAAGAAGTAAATAAACTGGAAATTTTGTATAGTATCCATTTAAATGCCTAGACTGGACTCTAATAACCATGTTTATTTAAGAGACAACAGTGCATATATCCCATAACTAGTACATTCCCCAAATCTAAATTTGTACAGTAAAGATTTACAAAACTCAATAAGGTTATAATTCCATATAATCGTGCAGCATGTGAGAATAATCCTAGAATATGAATATATGCACCAAAGCCTAAAAATATAATTTTAAAGAACAGGAACTCAGTTGCTCCTTTTTTGCTATATAGGCAGAAACAAAAATTCCAATATTTCAGAACGACTTATCTGCTAGGAGTGGAGGCTGAACTAAGCAATATTGGGACAGTGGGAACTTGGGACCATCTGCTGCCTGCCCCGGGGGTGGGGGGGATTGGGGAGCTGTGGAGAAGAGAGAATGCCCAGATGTGTTGAGAGGGGGAAAGGACCTTGAATAAGGATATACAGGATAGAAAGTGTGACTTCTTTGTTCATAACAATAATAATAATAAAAAGGAAAGTCAGTCAGAAATATGCATTGAAAGTCAGGCAGAAATATACACTAAAACCAATTGGCATTGGACTTTTTTTGTTGCTGTTGAAAATCTTTAATCCTGCTTTATTTCTTAAAGTGTTATTGGTTTATTTAAATTGTTTACCTGATCTTGATTTAAGTTTTGCAAGTGATATCTAAGAAAAAATTATCCATTTCATTTAGCATTTTTAACTTTGTGGACTATGGGCTATTAAAGTAGGACATAATGTTAAAAAAAAGAAAGATATCAAAAAAATTACAGACCAATTTCCCTCATGAATATTGATGCTAAAATTCTCAACAAAATTTTAACAAATGGCATACAACAATGTATAAAAAATATCATCCACCATGACCAAGTAGGCTTCATCCCAGAAATGCAAGGCTGGTTTAACATACCAAAAACTGTAAATGTTATGCATCATATAAACAAATTAAAGGAACAAAACCACATGATCATATCCTTATGATTCTGAAAAAGCCTTTGACAAAATCCAACACTCCTTTATGATTAAAGCTGTGGAGAGATCAGGAATACAGGGAGAATATCTAAATATAATAAAGGCAATTTACAAGAAGCCGACAGTCAGTATCAAACTTAATGGAGAAAATCTCAAAGCAATCCCACTAAAATCAGGAACTAGACAAGGATGTCCTCTCTCCCCTTATCTATTCAATATAGTTCTCAAAGTTTTAGCTAAAGCAATAAGGGAACGAAAGGAGATTAAGGGGATACAAATTGGAAAAGAAGAATTGAAGCTATCTCTATTTACAGATGATATGATTGTATACATAAGTGACCCACAAAATTCTTCTAAGGAACTGCTATGGCTGATAAACACCTTCAGCAATGTAGCAGGATACAAGATTAACTCAAAGAAAATGTTTTAAGAATATTAGCAACTAAAAAATTAAGCATAGAAAGTACTTTTTTGTTTTGATTTTGTTTTTTATTTATTTATAAAATAAGGTCTTTTTATCTATTTGCTTAATTTTTATCCTTTGGTCCACCTCCCTTCCCTCCCATCAGCCTTCAAGTTCCCCCTCCCTAGTCCTCCATCCCCACCCTAAAAGGACAAGAAGTCCCAAGGTGGCTCAGCTCAGCATGGAGCGTCCACTCCAGGCAAGTTCGACTTCCTCATCCTACTGTAAAGACTGGGCTAGGGTGTTTCTCTGAAGGGAATGGGCACAGAGTTGCCAGCCCATGCTCAGAAACACATCCTAATCCCACCCTTTGAGGCTCCACGTGCTGCCCATGTCAATCAACAATTGTCTACCCTTGGAGGCCCTAGCTCCTTTTCCAGATGGTTCCCCAATGCCTGTTCTTGGTCAGTGAGCTTCTCATAGCTACAGCCAGCCATCACTCTGGGAATTTTCCTCATAATCCCTATCTCCTTTCTCATATAGACTCTCCTCCCATGCTCTCAGTTGGATCACAAGCTCTATTTCTAAAATATTATTTTAGTAAATACAAGCATAGCATTATGAATTATGACCAGTTTGTTAAAAACATAAGCAACAACTTACTTTGGTTTCAGAAAAAAACTAACATTACTTTTTATGTTTCATGTATTTTAGAGAAAAAAAGAAGTTTTATTACTGTATAGGATTATTTTAATTTAGCTATCCTGTATGTTTTGCTTATATAAAATTTGATATTGATTTTCAAAAAATAATAAAAAGAAATAACAATAAATCTAACATGTGTAACCTGTATGTATTTCTTTACAGGCTGACAGCATCATAGATTACCTAGACCTTTTAACCATACTATGCAAAATTCTTGTTCAGTCAAAATTCTTGTTCAGTTAAAATTCTTGTTCAGTCAAGTTATTTAAATCTATATTTTCTTTAGTATAAACCTAGACTCTTGATATGATTTTCTACCAATAAAATCAGTCTTTCTTTGTAAGCTTATCAAATCTTAATATGTAGACTGGCATTTGTGCTGAACATTTATTCTTCATACAAACCATGTGTTTTCATCAGCTAAGATCTCTTTGTAAGAGACTGAACTCTTTTTTTCATGTTCAAACCTTTTTCAGGTGACACACTCATTAGTAATTTTTCTTTTATCAGATGTCATATACCACATTTTACCAACAGAGCAGAACCAGGCAAGTATTATATGGAATCTATTATGTTATTACTTGTGACAATAAGTTATTCTATCATTACTTTATAGGACTATATTCTGCAAACAAAATTCACATACCTCAAGGGCAGAAAAACATATTTAATTAACTTATTTATTGGCACATAAGGCAATTATTGTGGTTTATTTATGGGCTAAATAGAGTACTATGCTATGAAGACAGAGATGACAAATAAATATTCTTGAGATTCAAGGAGATTCTGTCCCTGTAATTCAATCTAATAATTGCTTAAAGGAGGTCATAAATAATGCCTTAGACCAGTAGTTTTCAAATATTAGTGTTTATCCAATCACTTAAAGGACTTAAAATGTGTAATGCTAGTGTTTACTACAATTGATTCTGATCTAGCAGATATGAAATATTGCCTGATAATATATTTCTATCACATTAACATAGAATGCTAATGATGATGTTCTGGCAACAGAAGTTTATAGAAGGAAATGTCATTTATATGGGGAAATTCATGAGAAAATAGACAATGGAACCAAAATACTACTATACTCAAAATCAACAATAGGCTCTATGGTGGGGCTTACTTACATAATACATAGGAGACAAGTATTCTACATTAATAGTGGGTACAAAATATTTTTGGTGGATCATTTACTTCATAGTAGAGGGGATGGATTTTAAAAACATGAATTTATGTCTGAAATATACAAATAGAGAGGGATGTGGTTATTTTCTGGCTTTAGGTTTTGGAAAAGCTTTACAAATTCAGATATGATTATAGGGAGGTTTGTATCATATTGAAAGAAATAATGAAATATATTTTATATTTTCAATATTGAGTATTGCATAGTATGTTACAGATTATGATGTAGTTTGTCTTAGAGTTCACAAGAAGAACAAAAATCAAAATTATTTTAAAGAAATTACAGATTACAGTCAAGCTTTTCCATTCATCCTGTATGAAAAGTGGATACCTGTTATTCTGAAGCCCTGTGTTCAAATATAGTAACAGTTTTACCCATGTGTTCTGCAGACATTTCAGACTATTATAACTGAAGTAGTATTTTGGACGTTTACTAATAAGAAATGTGAAAGACAAATTAGCCAAGTTGAAATATCCTAGTTATAGTTAATAGAATATCAAAGCCAGAGATTATGTATTTAACATTTTATCATTGCAATGATTTCCATAAAAGAAATCTAACATTCATATTGGCTACAATATGAATTGGTGTCATCCAATTTGTGTGAAAACAGAAAATAATACTAATTCATAATTATGATACCATTAACTTTGATCATACATGCTTTCAGAGATATTAAAAACAATATGCATTTCATAAGTAATGAAGTACAGTGAACAAAAATGGCTATCCATGGTCTCTATAGAAAATGATATAATTTCATTGGTCACTCTTTTTTCATATATCATTTCCAAGCATCACAATGTCTTGGATTTCAGAAACCCCTTTTATCATGTTATAAACCAGAGGAAGTCAGTCATCTCACAAGAAACTGCTATGATAGGTCTATTCCTCTGTGAGCTTTCCCCTGTATTTTTCCATTTAATTTCACAAAAAAGAATCTCCTGCAATTTGTTCAGTCCAATTTTAGTTTCTGGAACAAGATTAAAACTGAAGTTCATTATCCAATGTTGACCTCATGCTGTCATTGCCATCAGTCATTCACAAATAATTTTATTACAGAATATATATTTCAATATATTCTTCTCCACTCTGTCTATGAAATTTTAAGAATTATATAAATCCTTTTCCTACTAATTTGAGATTTTCTTTCTAAGTTTGTGGATGTTGAATAAAATTTGCCTCCTTTTTTGGTAATTGCATAAGCATCAACAATAACATTCTGCTGGTAAATTATAGAAGAAATTAATCTAAATGATATAGTATTTTTATTTAGCTAAAAAGAATTCAATTTATAGTAATATCTTAACAGATAATAAAAATCCATAATTGTTACTTATATTTAGCCTTAGAAGCTATTGACATTATTACATATGTTGATGCCATAGATATATAACTAACAATGAATATTATTTTTTCCAAATTTCATCACTACCCCTAGTGTTTTTACTCTTACTCATACTCAATAACCACATTAAAATTGATTTTTGGTGGGGCTAGAGAGATGTTTCAGAGGTTAAGAGCACTTACTGCTCTTCCAAATAACTAGGGTTCTATTTTAAACACCCACATGATGACTCACAACTATCCATACTCTAAGTACAGGGGACCCAATACTTATGCATAAAAGAATTCATCACTTTAAATTTGCCAATTCTTCAACATAACTTCTTCTTCACTTCACTGATTGTATCTAACTCAAACTTTTCTTTAAAATCCAATGTGTAGTTACTTTGGACTTAATATTTCTAGGAAAGGCCAACTGAAGGAAAACTCACTTGAATTTTTATTATTGTCCTCAATTCTGATTATTTCCACATATATACCTTCCAAGAAAATCAAATGATAACTTTCATGTTATAGAAAAGATTTTCCCTTTAATCCTTTCTTGAATTTTATTGCACAAATTCTGGGGAAACATATTGGCTTGAACAGTGATTCTTACTATGAGAACACCATTTTACTATTTATTAATGAATACTAACAGGAAATATTCAGCAAGTGTTATTCAATTTGAGCATGAACAATAATTTTCCTACTGTACCCCATTATTGTTTTAATTCACTACAAACAATGTTTTATTCCATACTACCATTTAGTAAACTTCCCTAACATAGGCTTCTTGTGTGAGAGAGAGCAACATTCTTATCACCAAATATAAGAAGATAGTATTGGGAAAAGAATATGCATAAATAAGCTTCTTTTATTAGTATGTTTATTTATTTTTCAATAGTATCCCAAATATTTTGTTCTTTATATTATATGTTCCTATTGTTAACATGTCAATAGATTTATGTGGATTAGTTTTGTCTTATTCCTATAATTTTTCCTTAAATTTAATATGAGGAGACGAAGTTGAAGACCTAGAAGGAAGATGGAAAGTTTTCTCTTCTTGATCACATAGATGGACACATCAATAAATTTACATAACTAAATCTTCTTGTGTTTTTAACTATACTGTATTCCTTTGTTCCTTTCATTGGTCACACTCTCAATGTCAAAGACATAATGGGAACTTTTAAGAGAAAGCTTATTAGAAATGTTTTCAGAAAAATTACCATAAAGATCTTACAGACTAAATGAGGCCATGCCTGCCATAAAATCAGGTAGACCTCCTGTAGACTTTGTCTTCTCTCTCTTCCTCTATATCCAATACCCATCCCCATCCTCAGCACTGAAAAATACAACAGCTCCAATTTTATCTCCCTCTTCTCGTACATATTGCCCAAGGATCCCATAGTCAATCTCTTTCTAACCTCCTTCCCCATTCTTGATAACTTCCTACCAAGTCCCAAACCCAGCAGTCTTTTGTTGTAAAAGGTTCTGGCCCAGACTTTCCAGGCCTGGACCAGACCATTTACAACACATGGCTGCTCAATGTGGGTGATATACACACCCACATAAAACTTAAGAAAAATTAAAAAAAGGGTTTTAAAGCACAGAATCAGAGCTAAAAACAGCTTCTGAGTTGTGTGTCTCACATGAGTACAAAGACGCCTTGGTGTTCTGATTTAAATTTTAAAATGGCGAATCGGTGGCAGGCATCTTAAACCAAGATTGGTTCCAAAAGCCTCACAAAAGTCTCATATAAGAAAAAAGCTGCTTCTGGTGGAGTTAAGGTTTCTGTTCTCACAGTCAAAGGAGAACAAAGTCATAGATGGAGTCTTAGTAGTGGCAGCATTTTCTTGGATCAGCTCTGCTTGCTGTGAAGTTTAAGTGAAGTTTCCTGATTCAGCCTTAGAGGCAAAACAATTGTGAGTCTTTTAAGAGGCTTTTCTGCCAAATACTTAAATGGAGTTAACAAGCAGCAGATGGCCATACATTACTTTATAATTACATGGACTCTAAAATTATACAGAGTGATAATTGTGTATGATAATTAGCTAAAAAGTACTAAACTGTATGAAGCTAGACTAGGAGCTGGGTGGAGGTAGGCAGTCACCCTAGTGACACATTTAATCCTTAGCTCCACACCTTGGCAGATTAAGAGTGTGGTCAGAAACAAAGAAATAGAGGAAACTGAGTGGAAGATTAAAGTTGTGAACAGAAAGTAACAAAGGGAACTGGGTGGAGTCAGTCACCCTAGTGAAGACTTTAATCCTTAAACCACACCTTGGCAGATTAAAGGTGTGTACAAACAGAAAGAAATAGAAAAGACTGAGTTGGTCAGCCACCTCAACCAAGCAAAAGGTATTCAGAAACAGAAAATATAAGAGATATACAGTAGAGACAGATTAAAAAAACCCTGTAAGTAGTTTAGGGTACTTTTAAAATATATGTAGGCTTGAGAAAGAAAATAAACAGGAAAAAGGGATAAAGTCCTTAAAAAAAGAAATAAAGTAAAAAGAAATAGTAATAAGCCATGTAAAAATGGAAAAAGAGTGTCTGGATACTTTATGTTATTGTCTTTAAGTTCTTTGACTATAAATGAAGTGGTTAAAGCTGCTAAAATACATTTAATTAAAAATGCTGATGGATTAATCCCATGTATATATTTTGTAAAAGACTTGACTTTGAAACTAAAACCAAAAGATATGCTACTTTGGAGAAAGGGTTTTCTTTTCATTTCTAAAAAAAATGAGAAGCTGTGGATTTATTCACAGTTAAAGAAAATAAAGTTTGATAGAGGAGACCCCTGAAAAGTCTCCAATGGAAATGGACGGCTAAAATGATTCAGAATTTCAGGTTGTCTCTATTGCAGTTTCCTCTGAGTTCTACATTCACAAATATTTCAAGGAGACTGTCTGAGATGACCTAGTCTTACAGACTACTCCACTAAAGACTTATCTTTAACCTTAAATTATTCTTTAGATCACCATGGAATTGCTAATGCCCCATTCAATAGGAAGTAGCCTAGAGGACATTCCCAAAAAATGGACTATAGATGGTTGTGCTTGTTTACGTGTTGGGTATAAGTTGTTATAGATAATGAAAGAGAAAAAGAATATTAGACTTGGGTTGGTCTTGTTTTATAAAGATAAAAAGGGAAATACAGTGGGATTATGCTGGCAATTTAAATAATTGTCCCACCTATGGGTTTAATAAAAAGCTGACTGGCCAAAGGCAAACAGGAAGTGTGGGTGGGGCTACCAGGCTAAGAAAAGTATAAGTACAGGAAGAACAGAAACAGATGCCAGAGAGCGACCAGAGATAGCTGCCACAGACACAAGGAAACAGCAGCAGACACAGAGGAAAGAAGCTGAAGACTGTAAAAGATGGGTTAGTTAAGATAAAGGAGCTAGCAAATTATATGCCTGGGCCCTAGGTCAATCAACATAAAAATAATATAAGCCTTGCGTGATTATTAGAGGCTAAGAGGGGATGAAAGTGAGACTAAACCTTTAGTCCAGGTCCAGAAAGTCTGGGCCAGAAGCATTTACAACAGGCATTCCCTGCCAACCCAAAGGCTCCTCCTTGAGCAACAAGTATTCTGAAGGTAAACCCACAACTCTCTTACTACCCTAAATATAATCTTGCCAGTCTCAACTACAGCTCTGCAGCACAAAACCTTCTTCAGTATCTCTTTACAGTCTGACACTACCCAAAATGGATCACAAATACCTTCTCCTATAAGTTTTCCATATCATTTATCACCATCAGGCATTACCTGGGAACATACAAACTAAGGAGAACAGGGAAATAGTTGAGCTAACTGAAAACTCTCACCACTCACCACTTTCCTCCATATCTTAGTCTTGTCCTCCAGTGCTGTAAAAAACAAACAAACAAACAAAAACTAGATGCATACCTATGCATATCTCCTGTGGAATCTGGAGTCCATCCTTCTTACCCCCAACTAGGTAACTTTGTTGCAGTCCCAATTTAAACTGGCACTCCCATCAACTGAGAAAACTAGATAGACTGCAAGTGGAACTCCCTTCTTTCTCTCATTATGCACTCAAATACAATACCCCATAATCATCCCTAGTACTGTAACAAAACACCAGATACAGCCTTTCTTCCACTTTTCCATATCTCCTATGGATCCTACAACCCATTGGCTCCTCAAATTACTCCCCTAATTTGGTCACTTTATCCCAGATTCCAGTCACAACAGGCACACTTGGCTAACCCAAGGGCCTGATCCTCCCAGGGTAACAAGTAGGTCAAAAGAAGACCCACACTTCTACTGTTATTGAGATTGAATTCTCCCAGTGTCATCTCAAGATCTGCAGCAGGTCTCCCTTTCCCTTCTGGCTTTATGGCTAGCAGGTCACAAAGACCTTCTCTGCCAAGTTTCCTTCCCCCAACTTATCTGTACTGGTATTCCCTGTGAGCAGACAAGCTAAAAGGCCAGGAAAAATGTCACACACCTGATATACTCTTTGAAAATTCAGAGGGGAAACAGAACCCAAGGAAAAACCACTCCTTCAACAAAGACAATGCATCAATCATCACTTAGATCTATAATCATCCCAAATATTGATGCTGAGATACCAACATAGAAACACAATGAGTAACAGCCATTAGGCTCCCCTATCCTATCACAGCAGGCCCTGAATATCCCCCCAGAGCTAAAGAACAAGTAATTGATCTTAAAACCAACTATGTGAAAAGGATAGAATTACATAAAGAGGAAATGAAAAATATCCCTTAGAGGAAACATAAACTAACAATTGGAGGAAATGAATAAATCCCTTGAGGAAATACAGAAACGCACACACACACACATACACACACACACACACACAACAATATAGAAAAAACATACATAATTGTTCAAGAACTGAAAATGAAAATAAAAGCAAAAAACCCAAAACCTGATAGAATTCTGGAAATAAAATATTCAGAAATTTTAACAGGAACTACAGAAGCAAGCTTCACCATTGGAATACATATATAAGAGAAAATGTTAGGTATTGAATCTACAATAGAAGAAATTGATATATCTATCATAGAAAATATTAAATCTAAAAGAGATTCTTCTCATAAAAATATCCAAAAATCTAGGATACCATGAAAAAGACTAAATCTAAGGATAGTAGTAATAAAGAAGAAAAATGCCAGTCCAAGAAAGTATTTTAAACAAAATCATAGAAGAAAATTGTCTTATCCTAAAAAAGGTAGGTACAAGAAGCTTATAGAACACCAAAAAAGTTAGACCAGAAAATAACCTCCTTCTACGACATAATAATCAAAACATGGAATAAAGGAAGACTATTAAATGCTGCAAAAGAAAAAAGACTAAGTGACATATAAAAGCATACTTAATATAATTATACCTGAATTCTCAATGGAGATTCAGAAAGCCTGAAGGGCCTGGACAAATATACTGTAGACTCTAAGAGACCACAGTAACAAGCTCAAACTATTATCTCCAGCAAAAATTTAAAACACTGTAGATGGAGAATCCTTCTTTAAACAATACCTATCTAAAAATCAAGCCCTACAGAAAACACCTACCTAAACCATATAATTTTACCCATTGAAACATAGGAAACAATGTCAAACCAACAAAATCAAAAGAAGGAAAACTTACACACACAAACACCACCACCAACACCATTGCCACCAACAACAAAATAATAGAAATAAAAAAATCTTTGGTTATTTATATATCTGAATATAAATAAACTCAATTGCTCATTTAAAATACAACAGAAACTAATAAAAATGGGTTGAAAAACAGGATCAATCTTTCTGCTCCATTCAAGAAACATGCCTCAACATCAGGGTAATGGGGTGAAAGTAAGATACTTTAAGCAAATTGACCTAAGAGGTAAGCAGAGGTACCCATTTTGATATTTATCAAAATAGACTTCAAACCTCATCATCAAAAGAGATAGGAAAAGACACTACATACTCATTAAAGGAAAATTTCACCAAAAAGACATTTCAATACTTAACATCTATGCTCTAAAGAGAAGAACACTCAAGTTTGACTATCACACATATTGACCCTCACACATTATTAATAGGGGAAGACTTCAGTACTCCACTCTCACTACTGGAAAGGTCATCCAGAGAGAAATTAAACAGAGAAATACTGGAGCTAAAAGATGTTATAAACCAAATTGACCTGACAAATATTTATAGAACATTTCATCTAAATACAAAAGAATATATCTTCTTTTCTGCACCTCTTGGAACTTTCTCCCAAAATAAACACATATTTGGACAAAAAGCACATCTTAAAGATACAAAAAAATGAAATATCTCCCTACATCATATCAAACCCCTACGGATTAGAGCTAGGTATCAACAACAATGGAAAGAACAGAAAAGTTACAAACTCATAGAAACTGAAAAACACTCTACTTAATGAAAATGGATCAAGACAAAAATAAAGAAATTAAAAACATCTTATAATTTATATGAATGAAAGCATCATACTTAAAGTTATGGGAAACCAATGAAAGTGCTGCTAAGAGAAATGCTCATGCTACTTAGTACCTATGTTAAATAAAAATTCATATTAACAACTTAACAGCATATATGAAAATACAAGAATAAAAAGATAGATAATGATATTCTGCTGCACTCTTATCAGTGCTGCATGTAGTCATTATCAGAGTAGCTTCACCTGGCAGCAGATAGATATAACTGCAGATACCCACAGTCAGATATTACCAGAGATAGAAATTCTAAATGGGAAGGCTTCACTAAATCCCTCTCCTCAAGAGCTCAAGGAATCCTGAGAATAGAGAGGCAGGAAAATATTAAGAGCCAGAGGTGATAGAGGACACCAGGAAAGCAAGACCCCCTGAATCAACTAAGTAAGGTACATATGAACTCACAGAGACAGAAGCACCAAGTATATGGTCTCCATGGGTCTGCACCAGGTCATCTTTGCTTATATTATAGGTATTATCTTAATTTTTAAGGAAATCATGACTGTGAGGAACGGTGGATTTTTGACTCCTGCCTTTTCTTGGAACTCTTCCTTCTGTTGGGCTTCCGTGTCCACCTTCAATACCATAGTTTTTGCTTCATCTTATTATATATTATTTTGTCATCATGGTTGTTATCTTTTAGAAGCCTGTTCTTTTCTAATGAGAGATGGAAAGAAAATGATTTCAGATGGAAGGAAAAATGGGGAGGGCAAAAGGGGAGGAGCTGTTCTGAAACTACAAGGAGTAGAGGGAGGGAAACTTTAATCGGGATATATTATATGATAAAGTACTCTAAGTGAGGGGAAAACATGAAATAAAAGGGGGAAAAAGCTTCCAGATTGAGAAATGATCCACATTGTCTTTATTTGAACTCAATTTTATGCTAAAATAGGGGATCAGAATAAGGATGAAGCTATTTCTCTCCAAAGGGGTTCCACTCATATGAAGAATGAAATTTAAAAAGAAAGATGAGAAAGAAGGCCATTTTCACAAAGTGCTGCTTTCTCCAGTATTATTGTCCCACAAAATTTATGACAAAGTAGTATCCTAGGTTTTAAGTCCACACAAACATGGCCAGCTGTCAAAACACCATTTAAATAAGTGAAGGTTTGCTTCACGCCTTTCAAAAATTTTATATTGTTGTTCTCATTTTTATACACTTCTTTAAACTCTCCCAAATGAAAGTAGTGCCTATGCACATGGAAATCCAGGAAACAATTTGAGAGAACAGTAAATTTTGTGTCAATTTAGTAGGTTATCATGTATACATGTTATAATTTATACTCACAGAGGAACATCATCAGTACTAAAGTCCTAGCAGTTAGTATATCTTAAAGTCAATAGCTGTACCTTTTAATAAGGTTATGAACCCTGGATTATAGGTAAATTACAAGAATATAAATGCATTCATTTTGTTTCTTTGTTTTAACCTCATCTCAAGAATTATAACTATAAATTAGCCATTTAAATGTATCTGTAATGCTTTTAAGCCTAGCATACAAAATTTACAGGCACACATAAACCTGTGCCTCTCCTATATACAAGAGCTTCTTTTAACATTATACCTGCTGACAAACTATACATCATTTATTAATTAGGGAGAAGTTAATCCAGAATACATCTTATACAGTAAAAACATATTATTCTACTTTATTGAACATAGAAAGCTTAATTCTGTAATTTCCCCCTACATCAATGTTATTATTTTTAATTATGCAAAAAACATAATTAACTCTTCTAACCTGATTTTCCCTCTTTATCGTAGTCCTAAAAATAATAGGGTACCAGTTTGTGGAAAGAATAAGAATCACTTGTTAGCTAAAACTAGTACTAACAACTATAGTGGTTCTAAGAAATACTGGAACTATTGTCAGTTGATGCATTCCTGGAAAATTAGTTCTCAAAATAGAGATTCTTCATGATGATGATCATCATGACTTCCATAACTGCTCAAAGTGAATTCTTAGGTTTGAACACAGAGCTACCTGGACCAGCACCTTGGAGCCCATTCCCACCAGAGGAACACCTAACCCAGTCTTGATTTTGGGGTGAGAAAAGTGGATCTGCCTGGAGTGGATACTAAATTAAGCCACCTTGGGACCTCCTGCCTTTGCTGTGGAGGAGATAAGGAGATGGGGAGAAGAGAGAGTGACTGGGAGGGGCAGCAGGGGAAGGGACCTTGAACAAAGGGATACATGGATAAACAATGAGACTTTATTCATAAAAAAACTTAAAGTGTGTCTTGTAATAAGAATTTCCACAAGCATTTCATATAATTTTGAATTAAGACCAAGAGTAAAAAACCACCATTCTGCAGTGGCAAGAATCTGACAGATTAGAACAGGTAGTAACAAGTTCCCCAGTTCTCTAGGATTGACATCTTTCAAATATTAAAGAAGGCTAAAGTCACTCCACTTACAAGACAATTGTATGTATACTGAACTATTCAAGATAAATAATGCAAGAGCTCCTAATATAACTTTGTGCTAATCTTGATTCTAAAATCAAGCTGAATAAGAGTAAATTTCTCTAAGTCAAGTTTATTTGCTCAGTATTTCCTAGGTGAACAGAGTTTTCATTGAATAATTCCCTTGTTCTCTCATCTCATACCTCCTATGCCCATGCTTGCTCACAGTGAAACAGAGCAATCTATTTTCCCCTTCAGTTCCAAAGCCCCTATCAAGCACAGAAGATAGACAGATGAGGAAATCTTTGACCCTAGAAACTCAGTCTCATTAGAATAATGACTGGTTTGTATCTATCAGTGGTTCATTATGCATTTTTCTTGTCTTTCTTGTCCTCTTATTCCTTCTCTTTATCTGGCAGGTTTCCACAGTGCTTTAGACTGATTTCAGCCTACTCTTACTAGGACTGTTGAGGAAAGGATTGTGTCATGCACCTTTATACCAGTTATTATTTCAAATAATGTTTGGGAATAGATCTTGATTTTTAAAAGAGAAAAATTTATCTGTCGATAAATTGTCCTGGAATCACCACATATAAAGTATGGACAAGGGGCTAAAGAATAGTTGAATTTATAAATGTTTGTGAACACAGTGAGAAAAAGAGAAATAATTTTAGATGAACTTGTCATGGTTATTGTGACCTCTTCTACTCTTGATTTCCCTTGTTATTAAGGCTTAAGGCTGCTTGTTTCCATTTAACCTTACAAAACTCTTACAAATTCTGTTGGCAATATATGCACTTGTCAGGGGTGACTTAGAATTGTATTCTGATACTGCAAGTTGGTAAATGAACCACATTGGCTGATTAACAACCCATACAAGATTGATGGGCATGGAATGTACCTTAATAGCAGCCAAACCCTTGCTTCCCTGAATTATACACCTTTCATGATTACAGGCCAAACCAGAATTTCTAAAATGCTGGCTACCTTGATCCAAATTTCAGTCACTTTGTGACACTAATATTAGAATTTATGATCATCATTACAAATGAATCTAGTACACTAGAACAATCTTGGGCGTATGAATATTATTTAGTAGTTAAAGAATAATGCAGAATAATATGTAATTTGGAAGTCTTCTTTTTGTCAAGTGTAGTTATATGAACGTTTGTTCTATTACTAAACTGATATAAATGGTAGTTATATATAATACACTTGGATATAATATGACAAGATATGAAAATAATCAGTAGAGGAAGTATATAGTCACAAAAAGACATTTTATTTGCTGGTTCTTAATCAGCACAGATAGGAATATCCACACTTAGGAAACAGAAACTGATGGGCCGATCTGGTGTTTTTAACAGTTTTTTATCTTGGCTTAGTTCAGAGGAGGGTTCTCCTTGCCACTGGTTAAATGTTTGCTGTTTCTGATGCCTCCACCTATAGGTTGTGGCACTTGCCCTTATCTAAAATGTAATCTATTTATGCTTACTCAGTTCTCATGCTATTCTCATTCTTAGAGACTGCTAACAGCAAATTGGGAGATGGCAAAAGAGAGGACTCTCAGTCAAAAACTTGGTAAATCTGCTATATAACCTTTGTTATATAAACCTTTATTTTCAAGTACAACTTTCAAAAAGATGTTAGCATAGTTCTTTCATTCTATTACAAATGAAGAAATGCATAACTAATGAGAAGTAGATACAAAAGGCAAAGGACAAAACTGCAAAGACCACAGTGACGTGTTTAAAGGGAAAATATATGAAGTAACATGCTTTAGGATTTCCTGAATTCACTTGATTTTAGTTCAATAACTTTAAAGTAAGAATAAGAGATCTTGATTTCATCACAAACGGAGAACCAGGATTATATATATTCTTCCTGACACATCCTGAGACCCATTCCTTGGCAAGTCTGCATATGCTTCACTATTGCCTAACTAGCTTTATTGTTGTTCCATGAATTTCTCTTAACATATAAGCCAATTTCTATAAATAAGTATTCTAAAGTTCAGGTTCAGTGAAATCACCTCTCAGTAGAAGACAATAATAATCCACATCTTCTAAAAACTTGATAAATATGAAATTTCTAGGTTGGCTCAGACTCACTAGGTATAGACAAACCCTTCCAGTGATTCTAATATGAGAAACAAAGGAATATGAGAAACAAAGGCCTACAGTCAGCTTGGGACAGTCATTTAATAGAAAAATATAGAATATCAAGATACTGACCCATTGCCACACAAGCTTAGGAGAAAGGAAATGTCTAGAGCATTAACAAGATTTCTAGTTGATTATGAAAAGTGTTCCTGTTGATTGTACTGAAGACTTCTTCCCTCCTATTTTTTTCATTCCATACTCTTTATTCCTCTTACACACATGATGCATTCACTATCTCTGTCCTCTTCCTTTAGTAGGAGTGTGAGCATCCCAATTCACTACCAAGCTTTTTATCACTCTTTCCAATTTATATTCCTCTTCACGTTTTTGAAAAACATTTCTTCATTTCTCAAGACAACTTTCTTTATCTCTTTTGCTATTCCTCTAACACATTGTTTATAATGATCTTGCATAATGTATAAAGTCTTTGGAAATCCCATAGATAATTTTAATAGTCATTTAACAATTGCTCATTTTTTAATCAAGAAGCAATATTATTTACTGTCAATTATGAAAGTAAAAAGCATATGGCAGAATAGTTTTTATATAATGGACCTTTGATACATGATAACAATTGCCATATTATTTATTTGCTTCTGTTAAAAGTGATTTCAGTATCTATGTCTTCCATCAACCATTTCCTACTAAAATCTGAAATTTCTTGAGATCAATCTATCTTCTATAAAGTACAGGTCACTATGATAGGATCTACAATATAACTGCCATGGTATAATTCTCTAAATGCTTCTGAAATTTTAAACTGTACTTTGGTAAGAAATTCTAACCTCTGGTGTGAGACATTTTGCTCCTATCTAAAAAAATAAGATAGATTTCAATATATATAAACAATACACAACTAAAAAGAATTTTCCTTCTCGAATTTTACATAACATAGATAATGTATTGTCTGTAAATTAACAGTTCTAACCTCTTCCTTTATGCATATTTGTTCCTGTTATACATAAAGATAACACCTCAATATTAAAATCTACTAGTTTAAACAAGTAAAAGAAAAAGTAGTCAATTAATAACAGTGAGCTTCTTTCACAAGGGATACATTCAGTTCCCCATTGTCTCACAATAACGAGGTGTCTGTTTTCTACATTTTCACAACATATGCATGTAGGAAGGAAAAGCAAAATCAGGTGGATTTTCTGTGACAATATCTAAAATTAAGATTACAATTGATGTTAATGAGCAGGTCCATCCAATTGACTGATGGTTATTGATTCTTTTGGATTTTGTACCTGACCCTAAACATAAATTTGTAAAGGGCTTACTCAGACATATCTGGGCCCACTGTCTACTAATTTCTGACACATAAAATATCCAGCAGACCCACTAAAATCACCTCAAACTTGAAGGGTGATACTGATCTGGGAATCATCTTAGAGAATTGCTACTCTGCTCTGTAGGGGAAAAAGTCTACATATGCCAAAAGGAAGAGCATTGTGCTTTGCAGCAATAAAAATAAACATGAAATATTAAAAATTAACTAAACAAACCAAATTTTCCAAGTTAATTGTATTCATGCTTGCCTTATGACAGTGTGCAATTGTCCTGGATTGGGCACAGTGAAAAATCACTGTGTTTGTTGTAATGAAAGAAGTATAAAAGAAATAATCTACATACCAGCATCCTTATAGTAGAAGCTAGATGATATGTTATATAAATTGTAATATATTTTTAATTCACAATTTAAATTCTTACTTTTAGTTTTCACCTAAAACTGATCAACAGGACAGTGATGATTTGGGATATGATACTGAACATCCAGTTTGAGAGGAAAACAAAATTATGTAAAGAGACAAGATGCATTGTGTCTATTCACTGAGCTCCTAGAGCACCTAGTACATAGCTTATAGCTTTTCAAATGCTAGAAATATTCAATACAATTTCAATCACACCAATTTAATGACAATTATAACAAGTGTGGTACAAAATCCTTACTGTAAATTAAACTTACTTATTCCTGACAATACAACTAATGAAGTTGGCACTATTAGATCTGTACTTTAAGTAAGAACAAAGCAAAGATTTAAAGATCAAGTTGCCAAAAATATGTGGTTAAAAATTGCAGAAGGTGATACTAGTTTGTTTTACTGAAAAGCAGTATCTACTTCTGTTTTTACAGCTTAAAAGTTTACAATTGTTTCTGTTGGACTCATTCTCAAGAAGGTTTAGATCCTCAAAAAAAGTTGACATGCAAAGAAATCTCTATTATCAGAACTTTAAATTAGGGTAAAACTACTTTTCAGTTTATATGAATCCAAAGTTCTAATAAAAAAATAAAATAATGACTTCTTCTTTGCAAGAGCTAATTATTCAATAAATATCAAATAATAGTTTATTGATTATATCAACCCAATAAATATTCCTCAAATATCTGTTCTATGCAGACATCAAATTTAGCCTAAATTATCTGAAGGATAAAAGTAGACAAAAGCATATTTTCTTTCTGTGTAACAATTGTCTATTTATTCACTCATTTATTGCTTCAAATATTTGATAATGGTGTTTCTTATTATATACCATGAATAAACAGATTGCAAATTCCATATAAAATAATACATGTTCAAAACCAATTATTTACTTCTACAAATAGTATAATGCTTGGTAGTTCTGAAATGGCTGGTATTAGGTGGAAAGCACTATAGAGTGAAAAGGAAAAATAATTTCTCAGGTGGTGCTTTGGGTATGTTTCAACCTTTGCCCAAATCTGAGTAAACTGACATAGTAGAAAACTAATGGATTCATTTTTATGGTTTTTGTGTACTCTGTAACTAAAGCTGTTTATTGGGGAGAGCAGAATCATATCACAGATTTATTTTTAATCAGCTTAATGAGATGAAATGGTCACTTCTACTATAATAGTAACTGATATAAATATAAGTACAAAGATAATGAAAAAGATAAACTAGTAAAATCAGGTCACATATTTGAAGGAATAATTTAAAGGTATAAGGACAATTCAGAAAAAAACTGGGTTTCTGAATTGGTTAACATAAGCTCTATTTAAATATTTAAATTTTTAGACCCCCATCTCCTCTTTGGGTATCAGAAACTTGAGTAGAATTACCTTACTTTCCTGATGGATGTGACTCATATTCAATCTCTTTTTTGTGATTCTTGTACAAATTGGTTTTCTGTCAACTTGACACAAGCTATCATAATGTGGGAAGAAGGAACCACTACTGAACAACTGTGTCTTGGTGTGAAGACAAGTAAGTGGGTACTTTTTCTTGATTAAGGATTAATACAAGTATTCATATAACACTATAGTCAGGGTGACACTTGCACTGGTGGTTCTGGAGTATATAATAAATCAGGCTGAGTAAGCTGTGCAGAAGAAGCTATGTAAGCAGTGTTTTTCCATAGTGTCTGTTTTAATTGCTACCTTCAGAGTTTGCTCTGCTTCTGTTCCTTGCCTAGCTTTTCTCAGTTTTAAGACTCTGGTAGGAACAAGTGCATTAAATAAAACTTCTCCTAGTTGTTTTTGGTCAGTTGGTTTTATCACAGCAATGAAAAACCAACTAAATCAGTCCTCTTATGTGAATGACTTTCAACCAAGTGGCAAGCTCACAGTCATGGTTAAGAACAGAGTAAAATTTTCTTGAGTTAGTGCCAGAGGATGTTATATAAAACTGACCCTCTTGACCTCAACAGAAGCTGCAGAGAATATTGTACATGTGCTTTATAAACCAGCAATTATGCATGCCATTTTCTGTGCTTTGCAAAAGTGCTAGACAGTGGTGCCAGAGAAAATGACATTAGCAGTCTAAGTTGAATAGGTAAAATGGTCTAAGACATTGCAAGGCAAAGTTGATTTGGTACATTTGACAGAGATAGCACTTTTAGCCATCAATCTTTGCTTGATAGACACAAATCGCTATTTTCAAGGCTCAAACACCCACATTCCATCTTTAGAACAATGTTAGAAATTCTGGATGTTTGACAGTTAAACCTCTGTAGCAAATTATCCTCTAGCAACAAGATATAAAAGCAAGAGTTTCTGGTATTTTGGTGCTTTTAAATTTGCAACCTTAACCATATGTTTAAAATCTGGGATGTAAAATTTAATACTTTACATGATGTGCATGCACAATTAAGAAACTCCCATGATAGGGAAAGAGGAGCAGATTGATATGATTAATTTCTGAAAATATAGAAATCCTAGCCTCTACTGCACTGTATAGGTTAGAATTTTCTATTAACTCTTCTTGATTTTGATAGTATAAAGCAAATTTGGAGTTGTTAATTTCATAGTCATCTAGGATAGTGAGGTGCATTATGAATCTAGGACTTTAGCTCTAGACCAAGGTATCAATGTTGTTTTAGTTTGGTTGGTTGGCTTTGTTTAGTTTTTGTATATGCTATCATGCACTTTGAAAATTATTTTCAGTTAAATGACACATATTTTAGCTGAGACTTTTAATTTAAAAATACATCTGTTCTTTGATCAGTACATAAATAATTGCTTACATAAGGTTATTTTTTCTTGTGTGTAGTGTTCACAGATTGTATTCTATTCTACTGAATAAAAGTAAGCAAGACAGAAAATTCTTTGCAACATTTTAAGAAATGCAAGCTTTACGACCTTGAGAAATGCAAACATCTTGGTACATGACAGCTCCTTCTAAACCCTGGCAGAATGATGAACAAATTGTAGGATGACTTCTAGAGGCTTATAGGCTTTGTCCTTATGATGAAGGTACCCTGTCCATGTGAAACTGTCTTGTTGACAAAGGTCAACTCTGCCAGGAAAATTTAATCTGTGTCTGAGATGACACAGTTTGATTTTAGGCTGACTTTCCTTTATTACTGTAAGAAATTCTAAGTTCTGTCATTAAAAGAGGCTTCGAAGAGTACCATAAATAAACACGTACACCAAACTCAGAAATAACTTTCTCAGGGACACGAGAGTCGTCCATTTAGAATATAATCGCCTAGAAGGATAAGTTATCTGTCTCCTAGTCCACATTGGAGGGTAGTTCCTTAACTTTGATAACTGTCAGTCAGCAGTTACAACTTCAATCACATTCACACTGGCCAGCATCTCTACTTTACTTCTCTGGCTGTATTGAGTCCACTGGCCCTCAATTCCTCAGCCTTCCTTTAAAGATTCCAGCTCATCTCTTCAGAAATCAGAAGCTTGAAACAGACTGAATAAAAAAGCCATTTCCCCACCTTATCCAGCTGTGTTTTTGTTTACAACATGTATAATCTCAAAATCACTCTGATAAATGTATTATCTCAATAGCCAAATATAAGAAAATTCATCAGCTTTGTTAAAATACTCAAAAGACTAGATCATTCATATCTGAGGTAGTTTTGAAAATCATTTGAATTCCTCTTTAGTATGATCAACAAACAGACAAATTTGAAACCTCAATTATATGCTATCATAGTAAGAAGCTGATTGTACCATAAAAGAAAAGACATGTGTTCACAATTGCATTGCCCAAATGCTAGTTATGTGTATTATCTATCTCTTCAATGAAAGCAGACTATCCATTTATTCTTTTAGCTATAACCCCTACCACACAATGCAAAGCATATGGAAAATAGGTGATTCTCCTGTATAGTAGTTAGTTGGTAATTTGCTTTCAACTTCCTACACAGATATCACATTCAATACTTAGTATTTTCATTGGAAAACAAAAATTGTACAAGAATTTTAAGAAGAAACAACTGTCAAAATTTGTTATAATGTTTTCCTACAATGGTCAGATGGATCTCCTTCAATAAATAACAAAATTTAAGAAGAAAACTAAGTTTTTTTATAAAATTACTGTAAGATTTCCTTTGAAAAGAGAGTGGAAAAAGATATCATAAATGCCCTACAGACAATTGGAAGAGAAAAGTAAAATGTAACTCATATGTATATTTTCCTTACATGGCTCACATTTAAAATAAATATCTTTTTTGGATATAACTTGTGGCACAAAATCATATATTAAATAGTAATTATTTGAAATTAACTTTTAAAAACTGTATTCCAAATAGTTAATTAATTGACATTTACATTCTAATAAATGCCAAGTACTAGTAGATTTTCATGGTTACACTTTCAAAATAATTACATTGTGCAAACTTCTCAATTGCCTGTAAATCTAAGTTGATTGAACATTAGTTTTAGGGAAATTTTCATGAAGTTTTTAAACTCTGAGTGTCAAATTCAGCATTTAGGCTACAAAGCCTACGAGTGGTATTTATCACTCTTTAACATTCACATTCATCATTTTAAAGAAAATATGTTGGAGACCAACAAAACTGCAATTGGAACTCAGGGTTTAAACTCATCCATCTTACAACCTTTATAGTTCCTTTTATATAAAGTCCTAGGTCTTGCCAAATAGCAAGACACTGGCAACTGAGAATAAAATTTCATTATGAGAAAGGCTCAATACAAAGTCTAGAAGGAAAGAATAAAACAAAAACTTAAAGAATTATCTATTTCAATCACTCTGACAGTTAATACCATTTAACATCCTCCAAACCTACCAACTTACAGAAAGGTTAAATACCAACAGAGGTTATAAAGTACTACAGATATCTGGAAGTACAGCTCCCATTTTATGTTATATACTAAAAGCAGTATATATTTTAACTTTAAAATTAATAATCAGCTATAAATTTAGTCTACACAATTTTTCACTCATTACTCAACAAATAAAAGGCATAATTATGAATCTTGTTACTTTATTCGACACTCTTTTGTTGGGTTGCTATAAAAGGAAGTAACGTGTAGGCATTCAATAAAACATAAAAAGTTATCTAATAAACTATTTTATTACAAAATCTTAGAACTAAATGGTAGTTGCCCAACCTTGATATGAGTAAAACATAAAATGTTATCAAATAAGCTATGTTGTTACAAAATTATAAGAGCAAATGAAGTTGCCTACACTTGATACCTGTTATGACATGGCCTGAATGATATGAGAATCTCAGTGATGCTATCTAAAGGCTTCATAAGTTTAATTGTTCTCATAATACCATCCCCTTATCCATTTAATTGGTAGCATAATATTGTTGCATAATAAAGTTCATAGTAAAAAATGGCACAGTCACATAGCCTTGCTATATGAAGATTCGTCACTTTCAATTAGCCTTCTTACAAAATCTAAGGGTATGATGAATCATATGTATATATTTTTTGAAATGTTACTTCTAAGCTTATTTCCTTGGATCCTGATTTTGTGGTCCAGGAATCTGAACTATTTTCAGGGCTAGGTATTAGAATGTAGAATAGGTACAAATAGTTGTTATATGTAACACAATACTCTTAATTTTAAAGGTTGGTTAGATTGTCCAAAAGAGTATCCTTTCTTCTAGCCACTCATTCTCACTTTAAAAATAAATTGGCCCTAGGACCCAATTTTCTTGGTCCATTTGTTCTTGTTACCTTTTAGCTTTACTCCTTTTTATTGAAGTTATAGTGATATCTAGGTCAGATAATTCTTTACTTACATATTACTGGTTTACTTACATATTACTGGAAAGTTCTAGCAGGAGGCTGATGATGACAAAGAAGTCTTACACAGATGCCTGGGCAATTTGCCTTATCACTCAAAACTCCACCAAGTAGAACAGAGTGAGGGAAGATTATGAGATCTGCTACATATACTTTGGTACTTATGAGTCAAATATTGGTTTTCAGAAGTTTGGAAATATAGTTAAACCGATCATCACTATAATCAATGTTAGAATTATCATCAGTGGATAAAATTAGTTTTTTTAACTTTTGGATAGCTATTATGAATACTATATAACATGTATGCATAATTTAAATATATTATATGTGTGCTCCAAATATGTATATTTATATATTAAAATTTATTTATCTCTATAAATCCTAATACAAATGCATATGGAGCAAATACACTTCAATAAATCTTATATTACTGACTTTTTGATTTAAAACTCCAACACTGTGGTTTATGTTTAAAAATCAAATATTTTCATTCATAAGAATGAAATCTGACACATCTAACAAAATAAACTGAAAACACAAAAACCCACTCAAAACATCCCTAATACCTAAAATAAGACAAGAAAGTATAAAAATATTAAAAGAAAACATACAGGAAATATTGTAATACATTTCCACCTACAATGATTTGTCTGGATGTGATCTCAATATCACTGGACATAAAATTAATTTAGATATGATATTATTACATATAACTAACAGATTGCAGCATAGCAAAAAAATAATCAGAATAGTGAGAAAACAGCCAGAAAGTGAGATCAATTGTTTGTAGCTATTTACCTTACTAAAGCTTAATATCCAGAATATATAAGGAAATTATGAATTGTGACAAAAATTAATAAATGTAAAATTATTTAAACATTTTCAGAAAGCTAAAATGATATATAATTTCATTGTAGTGAGAGTAATTACTAAGAAATTGCTCTTAGACCTTCAATAAGGATATACAGGGATGGAAAAAAAAATTCAGAGGGAAAGCTGAACACAAAGAAAATATATGTGTAGTAATCTTATTTGCATTTCCACCCTTGATAAGCCATGCTTATGATTATTATCCTCTGTATAGTTATTGTTAACTCTAAGGCATTTTTTTTAATTCTTTTTACTTTTTTTTGATAAATACAAAATAAAGAAAAAAAAGAAAAAAGAAAAAAAAGTAAAATATACACACATACAAACTTGCACATGAATGTTCTTAATAGATCATTCACAATATCAAAAATGGAAATTGTATGTATGTCCATCAATTTGCACAGTCAGGACAAAGTGATAGATTGTATCTTGATTGTGTTTGTAGCACCATAATAAAGTGTGAGCACAATTAAAAAAAAAACACAAAAAAAAGAAAAAAGAAATTGTTCTTAATTATTCCCAGAAAAAGGAAGTATAATACATGTACATTTTAATAATATTAGGAAAAACAGTATGAGGTTCCTCAGAAAAGCTAAAAATAGATATACTAAATAATACAATAGTCATACTTCTGGGAAATAAAGCTTTGGTTGGGATACCTACAGAGTCATATTTTTTCAAGCACTAGTACATAAAGAATGACTTTAGATGTCTATGAAGGCATGGGAAGATAAAGAAAATGTGGTATATACAAACTGTTATTTCTTTTAGCTACAAAAGAATAAAACTGTTTCATCAGAGAAGATGACAGCCTATGCTGGAGAGGTTGTAGAGCAAGGGGAACACTTCTTCATTGTTGGTGGGAGTATAAGCTTGTTCAGCTACTCTAGAATGCAGTATGGCGGTTTCTCAGAAAACTGGGAATCAATCTCCCCAAGGATCCAGCAATACCACATCTGGGTGTATACCCCAAAGATGCACATTCGCACTCCAAAGGCAGTTATGCTCATAGCAGCTTTATTTGTAATAGCAAGAACCAAGAATCAACCTAGATGCCTCTCAACTGAGTAATGGATTAAAAACTGTGGTACATCTACACAATAGACTACTACTCAGCAGTAAGAAAAAATGATATCCCAAAATTTGCAGGCAAATGGATGGATTTGGAGAATACCCTCCTGAGAGAGGTATCTCAAACCGAGAAAGATAAGCAGGGGATGTACTCACTCATTAGTGGACTCTAAACAAAAGATGCAAAAAGCAAAGCATGTCCAAGCTGCAAATGACAACCCCTGAACAGCTTTGGATCTGAAACACCTGGGAGTGGTACCTTGGATTCCACTCCCTCTAGAGGAACACCTGACTCAGTCTTGATGTTGGGCTGAGGAAACTGGATCTGCCAGGAATGGATGCTGAACAGAGCAATATTGGGACCTTGGGACCTCCTGCCCATGGTGGGGAGGAGATGGGGATATGTGGAGAAGAGAGAGTTACTGGAGGGTGTGGGAGGGGGAAGAGACCTTGAATAAGGACATACTCGGATAGAAAATGTGACTTTAGAGACCACTAGTACTCACTCACTAGTGGTCTCTAAACAAACAAACAAGAAAAAAAGCCAAACATGTCCAAGCAGCAAACCACAACCACTCAACAGCTTGGGATCAGAAACACCCTGGACTGACCCTTCAAACCCCAGTCCATCGATAGGAACACCTGACTCACTCTTGAGGGAGGGGGGACAAAACTGGATTTGGCCAGGAGTGAAGACGGATCCAAGCATTATTGGGCCAGTGTGACCATAGGACTGTCTGCTCCCTGCCAAGGGAGGGGATGGGGAGTTGCAGAGAAGAAAAATGATCAGATGTGGTGGGAGGGGGAAGAGACCTTCAATAAGGATATACAGGGATGGAAAAAAAAATTCAGAGGGAAAGCTGAACACAAAGAAAATATATGTGTAGCAATCTTATT